>JABAKA010000012.1:0-112825 GCA_018857285.1 Termitomyces sp. Mi166#008
TTGTTCTCTTTGGATTTCTCTCTGCCAGGTGAGTAGTTAGACTGGTAATCATCTGTACAACACTCAATATACTTTGGATTTCCCTCTGCCAGCTGTGTGACTGAGCCACAGCCCCCAGAGATTGCCCTTACAACAACTATATGATTGATCAAATGAGAATGGATTTGTGACCACAGTGGATTAGTCAGAGATGTAGTGTGTGTGAACGTTGTGATGAAATTAAAACATTGCAGATTTTGGATGAATTGGGATAAACACTCATTATGGATACATATTTCTGGACATGTATTCTGTAAAGGATCATTGATATCATATCTAGTGCATGACTTTGAAAATATTAGTGTCATAGCATTCAATGACTTTGAAATTGAACTTACACTATAAGAAACAATAACAAGGAGAAATTGACATGATGAAGTATCAGCTAATGCTATTTATTGCATTCTGTGAACTTGTTCCCTGCAATAGCATAGGAGATGCAAAGAGAGCTGAGTATCAATGCTGTGTCCATGCTTGTGGAACACTAGGGCGACTCCCTCCATAGATAACAGAATAAGCTGGCTGTATAGCTGATGTTCATTGATAGTGCTCAACATGTTAAGCATTTGCAGAAGCTGCAGGAACTACAGCATGTTCAGGAGGTTGCCATACATCAATAACTGGAGCAGTTGATGATCATGTCAGAACTGTTGCTGATGAGAAAGTCAAAGGTGCCAAAGATGGAGATTGTGTTGATGATACAATAGACAATGCAGTTGAAATGTTTTCTCTGGGAAGTCTGTTAGAAATGTCTATGATAAAGTGTTGATCAAACTCACTGGACCCTTGAATGCTCAAGCCAAGATCTGTTGCAGTGTCGACAGGGAGTATTAATGTCATAGACAGTTGTGGGCTATAAACTCATAAGATCAGTCATATTATGCAAAAATGACAAAAAAAAAAGCTTACAGAAAGATATTGAGGGCATATTCCTACTATTTCTCCTCTAGGTGAGGGAATAGGCATGGGTAGTGCATAATTTTGAAAGGTGTGTGTGCACCAACAAAGACTAGGCTGTCGTATTGCACATTTGAACCAGTACCTCAGGTAAATGAACAAGAAAAGGGCACACCTGCATGGATTCATAAGCTACACACCTGCAGCCTGTCAGTTGCCAGGCGTCTCATCTGGCACTGTCCATACAGTTGGTTGGTGATCACTCAGAAGAGAAAGAAGCACAAGCTCTTTGTCTCAACAGAGAAGTCAGCCATACTCCCCAATGAGCTTGGTGCCATGTGCATTATTATTGAAGGGCTTCTGA
Source organism: Termitomyces sp. Mi166#008 (assembly GCA_018857285.1). Taxonomy (NCBI): domain Eukaryota; kingdom Fungi; phylum Basidiomycota; class Agaricomycetes; order Agaricales; family Lyophyllaceae; genus Termitomyces; species Termitomyces sp. Mi166#008. Next base: position 1,301 of record JABAKA010000012.1, read on the forward strand.
CAGAGAACGCAACAAAAGCAAAGTGCAAGTGACGGAAGCAAGAGCAAGTGTGTGAAACTCAAATCAAACTTGAAATCAAAACTCAAATGAGATTCAAAAGGCATTGTACGAAAGCCATATTTTTGTCCAATGGGGCCCCTCATACATTAAGCTATTAGGTATGTGGCTGATTATGATGTGTTGTGTACAGAATAGCAATAGTCAGGAGATTTTGGGTTTTTCTTGGGCACAAAGGAGTGTACATGCTTCCTGGATGAGCTTTTCAACCTTGGAAGTAATCCAGCTGTGTTTGAGAGCAGGCGAGCAGGTATTCTTGGAGGTCGCATATACTGCTCCGCCATGGGAGGATGGAAGCAAGAGTCGCGTTGACCTTACAGCCTACTTTTAACGGAGCCAACCACGACACGTCGCGACTATGCGGACTTTGAATTCTGAGCGAGGGTCGAGCAATTGAACGTCACATATCTACACACTCTGCAATATCTTCCCTGAGGATGCTCAAAATGTTATAAAACTTGAAATTAAGCATGTCGTCTATATAGGGATGACTTCTACAAAGTTTTGTAGTGTTACCTCAAGTAGTCCTTAAATTTGGAGACATTCAAATAGACTTTCATGTTCTACTGGCACATATTCACTTTGTCACAAACCAGTCCTAGCAGAATTGCACCTCAAAAGCTTCAAGTTTGAATAGTATACAGTATTTATAGTCTAACCAAGAATCAGGGACATCATGACTGCAATCTCTTAAAAAATTGCATTTTGAAACACTAGGGCATTTTGAAACCCGATGTATATGTAGTGCATCTCCGAGTCCTTACAATAGAGCAAGTATCGACTTACTATATATTGTATTGAGTCAATGCATAATTAAATGACCTCAACATCTATGGTGAACCCACAGGTATGACAGACTTGTTGGCCTTGACCATCTGGACCTCTCTCCAGTTCACCAAATACATGTTTATGCTCTTCGTCCTTTCGCCGTTGCCAGATACCCTCTTTTGTTCGTTTTCGGAGCTCCTTCAAGCCTTGCTCGAACTTCTTGTTCTTCCTCTTCCTCTTCTCAGAAATTCGACGTTCATACTCTGCGTCCAAAGCCTCCGCTGAACCCCATTTTTTCCAGGCAAAATCCTCAACTTGGCATCGCAGATACAGCATCATGTTTGCGTAGGTTGAAGCATGTGGATTAGCTTTCAGGAGATGAGGGAGTAATTCTTCATCACGTAACTCAGCTGACGAGGTATGAATAAACGGATTATCAGATATAGGAATGTTAGACTTACGATCTGTCAATAGGTAATCCTACAACATCCAAGATTGAACTGCTTGTTTGCTCAGCGCAGATGAAAATGTACCTCTTTACATTCCGTCTTCGTAAGGAGACTATACTTTTCTGGTATCCCGTTCTGGCACTTTTTGCACACTAGGCACCCAAACACTTTTTTGAAGGTCTGGTCAATGTCTAAAGATTGACATTCGGCACATTGGGGATTCAATGCTCGATCAAGGTGCATAGCTTCGCATTGGCAAGGTTATGTAAAGATAGGTAGCAAGTTAGTACAAAAGACGTACGAGGATCCAAGTTCTGTCGAGCACGTTGTTTCTCCCTCTCTCTCTCCTTTCGCCGTATCCCCTCGTCGATTTCATTTCCGTCCTCTAGGAGAAACCCACCTTTGGAGTTGACCATCTTTGATAGATCATATTCGAAGTAGGTTCCCAGCCGTGAGTCGCGTTTTAATGGTCGTGACCCGCCTGGAGCAGTGGGAGAGTTCGAGATAGCCGGTGTGACTCCGAGAGGTCGCTTGTCATTCCCATTGAGAGTGGTACTCGATATAGAGGCTTCTTGCTCCTTCTCTCTTTGGCGTGCCTTTGCTATTCATCTGATATAAACGGAAATAAACTGGTAGTCAAGCTTGAATTCACCTTTAAGACGGTTGATTTCGAATTGTTTGATCTGATCGGGGGTCAGTTGCAAAGTCTCAGGGAGTTCACGAGGAGGGGGTGTGATAGGTCTCGTAGCTGTGTCTGCCATGTTATTCTAGGAAAATTGGTGTTGAAACAGGCTGGACAGAAAAGGACGGCACTTGACTCACATGTGACATAAGCACATGTACTGCATTGACGACACTTTCGCACAGTCGGCTTGGCGAGGTATTTCTATACCATACTGCGGTAGCGCGGCTCGGAGTCCCGCAAAGCCCGCTACTAAGGTCAATACATTCAGAGCAGACGTATGTAATGCTACGAAGAAATCTACAAGGAACTCGGAAAGAATCTACGAAGCTGTCCGATGCATTACAAAAACGATACGGAGGAGCGGAGGAGACGTGGAAATAAAGCTGACCAATTTCACGTGACGTTGACGTCCCACATTTTGGCGTTTTGTTGAACTTTGAGGCTCGGTGGACTAAGAGTCTAAGACCCACGACTAACGTAGCGAATGTAGCTTAGTGAACTAATGAATCCTGTCACCATCTTCACTAAACTGATGATTAAGTCCCACTCAAGATGGGTCTACAATAGTTAACATGATTGCAGTTCCTTCAACTCCCATAGTTGACATCCCACCTCGCAGTAGTGAATATTCCATTGAGGGGCCTCTTGGAAAGCTTCAAATACAGAGACGCAGCTCGAACACAGCGAGAAAACAAGTTACAAGGCTTATATACACAAACTAGATGTTAGGACCGCTGGAAGATCCATCCAACACCACATCCTCGGCTCCCGTTGACTTCACGGCCGTAGCATCAATTGCTACTGAATCCATAACGTGGCCTTTCAAATCTGTTTGGTTAAAAGGCACATCGGTCGTCGATGGTGTTGCGATAGATGGCGTGTCAACAGGCGGTGTGACAATAGGTGACGTGTCGATTTCCATATCTGAAGGATCCGGATGCGAGGTCGACAGTATGCGGGTGGCGGTAGTGTGACCACTAGGTCCTACTCCATAACCAAGAGTTGAAGTAGATGAGGTCATAATACCTACGCCCATCCCGAACTTGCGGTTAGTTCCATCACCTTCCACACTGTCGCGAGACCTATGACGCATATGGTTTCTCCGACCACCTTCACCTTCATCATCAGAGTCAGACAATTCTCCGTCGGCCTGCTGCCGTGAATCTAGAAGTCGTTGTGGTCGACGTTCGTTCATGTCCCCGAAGTCCTCATCACGGTTGGGATCATCCAGTACATCATCGATAGGCATGGAAGGTATGTCTATGCTCCCCAGTTACTAGTCGGAATTGGCTGACATTCGGATCGATTTTAACTAACCTGTCATCTGGATGCTAGGGGGTCCTCCAACATGCCTAAGATTTTCCATGACGATGCGTTTGACGCGGTCTAAATATGCAGGTGTATTCAAGTCATCAGTGTTCGATGATTTGACGTCAAGTTCGTAATCTGGTCCAAAATATTCGTAATATTCGTTGACAGGAATTTCTACATAAAGTTAGAATGGTGAGTAAAGAACAGTCAGCGATATAAGATTCTTCACCTGGCCCTAATTCCACACCAGCCGCGAGGCCAGTCTCATAGGCCCAAGCGCGACTCACATTACGCATGGTATATCCACCACCTCCTAGAAGGAGAAGGGGTTTATTGAACGATTTTACGAATTTCACACAGTTAGCATGACCTAAAAGGTTCATAAATATTTAGAATGGTCTATTAAGTAATACGAAGACTCACCGCGCATTGAAAGATTAAGGCATCCTAGCTTGTCACCAGATAGCGAGTCCGTTCCACACTGTAGGACTATAGCAGATGGGTCGTACGACTCCATTACCTGCTGGATAACCTAGAAACCCAGCTGAATTTTCAAGCTCAACTCAATTTATCATTTAAACCGCACCGGCTCAAAGACAGATTTGTAGTTCTCATCAGAGATACCATCTCTCAATGGAAAATTGAGCGCGTGATATTTCCCTTTCATGACGCCAACGTCCTGTAAAAATCAACAACGACGCACCCTAAGAGTGGTTTTTATCTCACCCGAAGTTCACCAGTGCCGGGAAAGTATTCGCCATACTTATGGAAACTCACAGTCATGACTCTGTCAGTTGTATAAAACGCCTCCTCAACACCATCACCGTGATGTACATCGATGTCGATATACAAAACTCTAGTATGGTACCTATAGCGTGGGCGTCAATCATGGCGTCATGCGATAACTGATGAGGTAGTGCTTTACCGCAAAAGCTCGAGGATACCAAGAACAATATCTAGATCAAAAAATCTTGAGTGTGGTACTGAGGGATGCTAGCGAAGTCGTGGGCGTACCGTTGACATAACAAAATCCACTTGCTTCGCTTTTCTTAGCATGATGAAGGCCACCTGCCCAGTTGACTGCAATGTCACATTTATCACGACTTAGCCTTGCAGCACCCTCTGTCGGAGAGGACTGAAGGTCAACATCATGCAAACCGGGAAGATCTGGAATCTGTATCGCGTACCCATAGAACCTCCAGCAGATATTGAACAATAATCAAATAGGCCGTCAAAGACAGGGCAGTCATCGCCGACATTATCTGACCGTCAAATGGTAAGTAACAAGACGAAAAAGAAAGAATGACGACGAGAACATTTATGTTGTTCCTTGATGAACGAATTCATATTGTTCGGCGTTATGCGACTGAGAAAATCGATGTATTCGTCCGAATGGAATTGGGTCATCTCACGCTTGGTGGCAGGTTTGGCTCTCTGAAAGATTGGCGGGAGGTGCATTATGAATCAGACATCCGTCGTTGCTAGAAAACTTACGAAAATCTCCATTTTTTTGTACAGTCCATAATTCATGACGAGGGAGTGACACATGCGTATTCGAGTGGGCTTCATCCTGATGATAAAATGAATAGATTTCAAGAAGTACTGGAGATACACACGTACGGGTGGCCAGGGCCATAGTGAAAACCTCCAATATCAGAGTCAAAGAAATAACACTGGCAGACTAGTATAACTATCGGAGGCTTTGCTCAGAGAACATCAACCAACTTACAACGCGTTTCTTTTGATTTTCGCCCTGGATAGGAACCATTTTTTCCGCCATGATTTAGGTCCTTGTGGTGCTATCGCATAACGTGGATGTCACCCTCAATTGATTCAGAAATCCTTGCTACTAGTACCTGTAGTCTAGAAGCGAGGAAGAATGCCGTAGTGGTTTGTTTGGTCAGTTGTGCACCATAAAATCACTGCGGACGTCATTGATTTCTGAGTTACTCTAGCGTCTACATGCATACGACTACTGTAACTTCACATTCTAGCCTTTCCCAGTGGCGCTTGTCGATCTGCCAGCGAATGAGTAGGCATTTACGTCTGCATTCCCTGCTGTAGTTTACCTTGATAGACCAGCGTTGACGGCGCAAATCCAAAGTCATCAGTGAGTTGAATGTTCTGGGTTGAATGTTTAGCGAGTTTCCATAGTTATCGGGTAAATCTTACGAGTTCTCCTGCAATGACTCGGACCTGAAGAAGGCTATCTCAGTAAACGGGGGTTTTCCTTAGAATATAGTAATCTCGTACCATTGACCAGTGGTGGACACAGTGTAGGCCAGCAAACCACAGCTACATAGCAGTCAATCATCAATCTTGTCAAAAAAGTTGACACCTACCTCTCGACCGAATGTTGTTTGAAACTCTTGCAGGTCGGGAGTAACAGCATGGAGTGTTATCGGTGTATCCATCTGAGCCAGCGGCACATGGGTTTCGAGCTGCTGAATAGCTTCCATCAGAGCTGCACGAGCCGCAGAGCGGCTGTTTTCCATTGGGGTGTTCCTGCATCTCCTGTCGTACGACAAAACATGTGGTGGCGGGGAAGAAACCGAGTCCGTTAGGAGGACAAAATGGTCACGAGCATGGCGCAGATGTTTTCCTGGAGAGGTGTTTTCAGTAACCATTATCTTCTCAGTTGAAGTGACAGACCAATCGTAGAACCGTGAAGATATTTTGAAGATATTGTAAGTTGGTCGTCTGAAGTGAGATAGTTGTCGAGGAGATCGACCGCCTGAAGCAAGACAGTCTTTGAGACATAGAGCAAGCTCGTCAGCGGGGTGACAGTCCCTGAACTTGGTTCTGTCTGACCAATGTGGTTGGATGGCATGGGAATCGAGGATGTACTCGGATGTTGCATCTACTTAATTTCAGAGATGGTCGATGATGGATTGAAAGTCAACGAAGAATGTACATAAATACAACTCAAACTACGGGCACAATGTAGTAGCTTCATGATTCGAGGCATCCAACTCCGGATCATGAGCTTAAAGCTTGAATATTGGTAAATGCTTATGCACTTCGCTTATGTCAGAACGAAACGTAGGATCTTCAGAAAAGATATTTCTCTGCCTAATTTCGGGCAACCCACGGGAAGATGAGCTGTCCGAACTCAAGGCGGGAATTTCAGTCTACCAGAGCTTTGCCCGCACCATATTTGAGCGATGGCAGGGTGAGAGACAGGAAGGAGTTGGGAACAGGTCAACCGTCGTCGTCGCTCCGATGAAGGAGTCCGGTTCCTCCTCTTCACGAATTTAATTGGTTGGCGATGCTGACTAAGCAAGATCCCGTACTTACATAGTCTCCGGCTAGGTCGACGAGGTGTATCGCCGGGTCTGCAAAACAACTACCACATGCTTGCGTCGATACGAAAAGCTGGTTCTATCGCTCGTGCAAGTTTTCACTATGTTTTAGCAGATTTAAACTAGACTGATCCTTTTTTAGGCGGCCTCTGCAGGCCAGAGGCGGTACCTCTCGATCCATGAATACCAGTCCATGGACTTACTCAACTCTGTAAGCCTTACTTGCTTCCAATTTCGCACAAAAGTGGTTTAAACTTTGTTTTCCAGTATGGTATCCCCACTCCGAAGAGCATCCCTGCTAAGACTCCACAAGAGGCCTTCAACGTTGCAAAGAATTTCGGCACGTCATGGTGATGGTTCATGATTTTAGCCATTCTAATTTCTCATTTTCAGGTCGAGATAAACTTGTAATCAAGGCTCAAGTGCTTGCCGGAGGTCGTGGAAAGGGTAAATTCAGTAACGGATTCCAAGGGGGTGTCCATATGGTCGACAGGTGGGTGTCTTCTCCGTTGTCGTCTACTTGTACTTAACATCGCACGCTGCAGTCCAACACAGGCTCAGGAAATTGCAAGCAAGATGATTGGTTCTTCTCTCATCACGAAGCAGACTGGGGCTGCAGGACGCCTTTGCAATGCTGTTCGTCTTGACATTTGTCATGATGTGAACTTTCTCACTTGACTGCAGGTTATGCTTGCCGAACGCCGCCAACCTGCCCACGAGTATTATGTTGCTGTTCTCAATGATCGAGTTTCTCAGGGCCCCGTGTTGGTCGCGTCTGCACAGGGTGGCATGAACATTGAGGAAGTGGCGGCTAAGGATCCTACTGCCATCATCACTACTCCTATTGATTTCAATAATGGTCTTTCCAAAGCTGAAGCCATTTCCGTCGCCCAAAAGCTTGGTTTCGGAGATGAAAAGACCCAATCCAATGCTGCAGACATCTTTATCAATCTCTACAAAATATTCAAAGAGAAAGATGCTACTCAGATTGAAATCAACCCCATGGCCTTGACGACAGATGGAGAAGTTCTTTGGTATGTCAAATCGCAAAGACTTGTCGACATTCCTATTGAAAGTTTGGACAAAGCATGGATGCCAAATTTGGGTTCGATGATAACGCAGACTTCCGCCAGAAAGACGTATTCGCTTTGAGGGATATTTCTCAGGAAGAGCCTTCCGAGGTTCGAGCTCAGAAGGCCAACCTCAATTTCATTAAACTCGATGGATCTGTCGGTTGTTTGGTCAACGGAGCTGGTCTTGCTATGGCCACTATGGATGTTTTATCCCTTCATGGAGGACAGCCTGCTAATTTCTTGGACGTTGGAGGGTACGTACTTAGCATTGCTTGGGATCATCGTATCACATTTTTACAGAGGCGCTACTCCTGAAACCGTCAAAGAAGCCTTTGAAATCCTCCTTGAAGACCCTAAAGTCAAGAGTATTTTCATCAATATCTTCGGAGGTTCGTATCATGCTCGAAGATTCACGCTTGAGCTGAACACATTTTAAAGGCATTATGCGTTGTGATTACATCGCGGAAGGTGTCATCAAAGCTACGAAAGAGTTGAATCTGAAAGTGCCCCTGGTTGTCAGACTGAAAGGAACAAAGGAACAGGAAGCTAAACTGTATGTTTCCACTTGGTACCACTGTCTTCATCGACTCTTAATGAACCCTCTCAACAGAATGATTGAGGAATCAGGATTAAAGATTGAGGCATTCGATGGTCTTGATGAGGCGGCAGAACGTGCCTCGCGACTCGCCGATTAGAACAACGTGGACTGTCCGTTACCCTAATACTTTGGATATATATCCTCATACTTAATCTCATTTTTTGTCGGTGCCTAAGAGCGAATATATACGAATGATGCGATGTATCGTATGAACAAAGAAAAAATAAGGAATAGCTAGAAAAACAATAGTTCACCAAGTTGGTCGGAATGTCGCCGGATTGTATGGAGAATGTGGTTGCTGTGGAGTCTGCGGTATCTGACCATTACTATCCACCCGTGTTTGGCTGCGACCTGGAGGGACTAGATAACTGTGGCTTGGCGCGACTGTTGCATGTGTAGGCATTATGACGGGGCTGCCATACATCACGGGCCCAGCAGGTGGCATCACAGGACTCATCATGGGAATGCTTCGATCACGATTGACCTGAGGACCACTTTGTTGTATTTGGTTTTGCACATTCGTTGGAGGCTGAGGTCCATACATAGGTGGTCCTGGAGAATAGGGGACCATGTGGGTAGAATAGGGTGAGGCCATAGGTCGCATCATGTTGGTGTGGGCTTGAGGGGCTGAGCCCGCTGGCATAGGCAGCCACATGGGTTGGCCGTATAAAGGTGTATGCCCATTCATTGGCATTCGCCCTGGCGCAGGGCTGGTGGGCATCATTGAAGGATACACGAGACTAGGGCTGGGACTCATTATCGGCGGTGGGAAGGGGTAACTTGGGCGTATGGTGTTGGTAGAAGGTAGTAGTCCATATGTATAATTTGGTGGGCGAGCTGGAGGTGATGTCAGCGGTGGTGTTCGGCGTGAGGATGAAGGGTTTGACGAAGACTGTGGTACTTGTTGGAAAGCCTTCGTTACATCATGAATGGACATCCTCGATGGTGGAGCTGACACGGATGGTGGAGGAGTTTCCCCGTCTTCTGACTTGACATCCTGTAGAGTGAACGGTAGCGCAGTGAGATCATCTCCGATACCCTCTAGAGAATTCACGCCATGTATTCCGGCCTTGTTCGATGTCTGAGACCAAACAGCCCGTAGGTGCTCAGGATCTGGACCACGTGCTGGAGAGTCTTTGACGGGCATGGGTAAAGACGTCCTCGCCCAGGGCGAAGTTGTATGGGTTATCTGCGGAGTTACGGGAACAGGATCGACCTGTGAAGGTAGGTTCGAGCCGATAACATATGTTTGGAATTGACTCACACTTACGGAGTCGACAAAATCTTGGCCATCAGACTTACTAGTCGGCGCCAAAGAGGAAGTCGATTCGAGTGCCTCTTTGACGCCATTGATCTGTGGCTTATTGACAATGTGCATAGATTCTGAACTCAATGCAGGAGGGAGGAGGGGAGTGGCAGCCACGTTGAGTTGTTCATTAGGGGTTGTTGCTTGGGATACTGGTTGGGATTCCAATTCACTTCCGACAATGAAGTTGACGGAAGTGTGAGGGTCAACCTCTACAGCATTAATTCGCGAATCACGGTAGATAGCGACTGAGGAACCCGCAGGCATCTTTGGAACTCTAGGTCGAATAAGAGTCGAGCCATCTGACTTTGTGACTGCGGATGGCTCTGGGACCGGGATGGAAGCAACAACGGCGCTAGAAGCATTGTCAGCAGAGCAAGTGATATTGGTATTCTTTATAACATTGTTGATGTCTTCGTCTTGCTTAGTTTGGACGGGTTTGCGCCACGATGACATTCCGTCTGCTTCAGACGGTCGTCCGAAGGCACCGACGCTAATAACCTTGAAAGGAAGATGCTGAGATGCGATACCAGGCCTGAGCCCCGATCTGGACCTCGGCAAATTTACACGGTATCTCGTTTTTAATCGGTATCCACTTGATTTGTTGAATAGGACGTCATTGATAGAGAGGTCCCTTCTGGTCATCCCTTGAACAGGAGGGTCAAAAGATAGTATGTCCATCCGTAGCGGGATCGGTCTCATCGCTGCTTGCAGCTGCTTCTTGTTGATGGGCTCCAAGGACGACGACGATATGGAGGGAAGTTTGACAATAAAGGCATTCCGTGCCGGCTTCGGGGAAGGCGGAGGCTCGGAAGAACTGCTGTGGAACAACACTTCGCGTTCCGGGTCCAAATGACGTGGTCTACGTGCCGGAGGAATCCACCGCTCCTTCTGCGTATTCGACCTTGACGCAAAAGCAGCTTGGTTTTTGGTCATGTCTTGTAGTGCCGAGGGAACAGTATCTTTCATCCCCTCTCCAGCTTGCATTCCATCCAAAGCTCCTTTGATACGTGACATCACGTCGTCCAAGGCAGACATTGCCGCTTCCTTATAAAAAGGCTGATTTCGAGCGGGCCGCGTGCTCATCTGAGGCGGCAGTATGGTCGTCGAATGATCTGTTGAGGATGACGAGGCCTTAATTGTCAACATTGGTGCCGAGTCAGAGAGGATGGACGAGTCTGAAGTTAGGCGACCACGAATTGAAGCTTCGGGTTGCAATTCTTGTAACTTGGTTGCCTTGGGCACATTGGAATGGGAGAGGGGAGATAGGGGCTCAGTGCGAGAAGATTCATCAAAGAAATCACTGGCTACAGGCTGAGAAGTTTGTTGAGGTGCAGACGGTCCACTTGTGTCTCCAGGTCTCGTGCTTGCATCAGCACTGGAAACGCCCACGAACTTCCCCATGTCCATGAAATCAACAACCTCAAGATCATCTTCAACACCATCAACAAGTGATTCCACCTGAATGGAAGTGACAAAGGAGGGAGCAGGAGGTTTGGATGGTGACAGAGGGGGCCGGGGGGTTACCTTGGGCCTCCATGTATCAGCCTGAGTCGCAGGGAAAGCTATCGATGTTTCAGGGGAAAGGTCTTTTGAAGCAGAATTAGATATTTCCTCAGAATCGAGTTTCACAGCAGCGGATTCAGAGGATACTGGAGCTCTCGGCGAAGGGGGTCTTTGTATTGATGGTCTTGGCGTGCTTGAGTCAACCGGTTCAGGCAGGGGTTGAAGACCTTTGACAGCTTCCTCGATAACGGCAATAGCTTCTTCCTGCTAAAGACATTATCAGCGAACATATCTAAGATATCATTTTTCTTACCTGTTGTTGACTTACTTTTGTTTGAAGTTTTTCTTGTATTGTAGCCTTCTCAGCTTCAGCGGCTTTGATTCGTTCCTCAAGCTCAGCAGCCTTCCGTCTGGCACGTTCTTTCTCCTTTTCGCGCTCCTCCTCCTCCTGTTGGCGTCTTTGCTTCGCCCGAGCCGCAGCGTTCTGCATCACGTCCTTTCGAGCTTCATCAAGATCATGTGTACTAAGTTGAGGAAGTGGAGTTAGTGGAACGGTAGGGGATATGTGTGTGACAGACGCATAAGACAAAGTGGGCGATTGAGAAGGCGGGCGGGCAGACTGCGCATTCGTCTCCCCTTGTGGCGGGAAACGAAGTTCGCGTGAAAGCCTGTTGTCCTGCCTAATGGACGCATTGGGGGGTACTTGAGATAGGTGCGGCGGCAATTGTCTTCCATCATCTCTCGAGGGACGGCGCGTTGCATGTGCTGGAAGGGGTGGGGGACCCATCTCCGAACGTCGTCCCGTTTCGTTATGTTGCTCTCTATCTCTCCCGGATGGCCTATAGCTATCCTTTGACAGGCGTGAACTTATTGCCAATCCATCTTGCCTCGCTAATTCTCCATCACGATTATGTGTGATCGAAGATCCAGGACCGAAACCACTACTTGTACCGGCATTACTGAATCGTCGATGACGAGTTTGCGAATCTCCAGATTTCTGGAGAAGTTGGATATTTGGAGACTGAGAAGTTTGGAGAAACTCTCGAGCATTTCGAGACTCAGTTGGAGATAAAGAGGATTCATGCCAGCCGCCCTTTCTTGAACTATGTTGTCCAGATCGCTGACCGTTACTGTAGGGTTCCAGTCGGTTCGACCGCTCGTTAAAAAGTACCCTGGCCGATTCCTGTTGAGCAGATGACTCTTGAGGCCCTACAGGTGACGATGGAAGATGGGATGCCCCTGAGCGACCAGAAGAGAGAGGAATGTCTCGGGAGTTTGCAGTCCTTGGCCAGCTGCGATCGAAATCGTCCGCGAATCTCTCTTCCTTCTTGACTAGGAGGAGATTTGGCGGTGCATCATTCGATGGCGACGTGTTATCAACTCTCGACGCACTGAAACGCCCAGCATCAATCGGTGGTGTTGACAAAGAGGACGCTGCATTGTTTGCTTCAATTTTGTACTGTCGTCCGTCACCAAATTCGATCACACTATCGAGGAAATTATCGTCATCTTCTTCCATCTGAAAGAGTTTAGTTCACCTTCCAAAAACTTTTTAAGCCTCAGCAACTTACCTCGTCCCAATGGTGAGTGTTTGGATCGAGATGTACGCCTCGAAAGGCATCGGCTTCCTCCATTCGGGCTGACTTACTCGTAGAAGGATTTTCGGTAGTTTCTCCAGAGTCATTTGGCTTTGCGGTTCGCAAGGATGACGCCCCTGCTCAAAAGATTAAGCATGTGTTCATAAAATCCATCATCTCAATCCATACCTTGCGCAACCTCTGCAGCAGTAGGGAAATCATTTCGAACGTCTTGCCGTTGAGCAACGGTTGCTGGCTTCACATTCCCCCACACTGGTTTAGCGAGTCCTGACGAATCCTTCTGTGGTATTCCTGGAAGAGCGGAAGCCGCCCTTGGTTGTGGTTGTATGACCTTGCCGACATGAGGCAGCTGCGGGGCTCCCGTAGTCGAGGGATTTGCACCAAGATTAGCAGTAGGAAGGGGTGGTGAGGTATTATTGGGTGAATGTGTGCCTGTCGCATTTTGTGGAGCTACGGAAGATGAACGAGACCATCCTGCACCGCTCGTAGACGATGCTGGTGAGGTCGACGTGAGCTTCGCGGTGACTAGACGCGAATGGGCTATTGTAGGCTGGGCTTGCGGTCGTACCACTTTTAGACAAGGTCAATTCGAGGGAGGAAAATATCACATGAAATAGCTACTCACGAGATGGCACCCCTCCTGCTTTGATCGAAGGTTGGGATGTAGGAGAGGAAGCTGAGGCAGACGAGTTCTTCTCAAGAAATTTCTTGTTGATGTTTACTGCATTGAAACGTTTGGGTTGAGCCGAAGATGAATGGTGCATTGAGGTGGATCCAAGTTGGACTAGAGAAGGTCGAACAGAACTAGTGCTGGCTTTGGGATTATTCGAGGTTGTCGATGTAGTCTTTTCGACATCGTTCGCCACGACCGTCTTAGAAGCATCCTCTGGATCCTTCCCTTCCCGCGCCTCTCCACCACCACCGATGATACTCTCCAGTGTTGGTGCTTCCCCCTCCGTCCCAGGCAATTGAGATGACCCAGTAGGTTCGTTGTTGGTATTAGCCATAGACGCGTCGCGGGACGCTTGTCTGAGTTTTTCTTCCCGTGTGTTGACTGGTCGCCGCAGACAGTTCGAGAGTAAAAATCAGCACATTAGACAACTCAAGAATTGGAAAGGATGGTGTGACCGTACCTGGAGAGATATGCTACCAGTTACAGGGAGAGGAACATAGAATTCTCACTGACAGGTTGTTCAAGCTCTTACGGCCGCTAGTTACCGGTCAGTTGCCTAATCGAGTTACCGGCCGGCCGACTTTAGTCGAATTTCATTTCAACTTTACAAACTTGAAGGGATACTACAAATACTATACACCAATGATATTGGTTGGTTGTCATTACTGGTATGGTCCGCGCACGAACAACCGGGTCCCGCACTACACCAATGCAACAGCTATGTGCTATATCAATGATATCGATATCAAAGTTCGGACAGCTCCACCTCCCGTTTGTTTAGTTTTTCAATCTCAGCATCCAACGCCACATTGGCCATTTCAATCTGTAGAACACTAGAGATCAACTCCGTCCACCGTGTTTCCAAAGACGTTAGTTGCATTCCAAGTCGATCCTGGCAATGCTTAAGTCAAAAATGTAGTCACAAAGAGACCTCAAGACATGCCTGATTATTTTTACGTTCGCGATTGACTTCGACCATAATTTGTTTAAGGTCTTCCAGAGCCTTTTCAGTTTGCTTTGCCGCTGCCTCAAGAAGGTAATTATGTATCCGCCATGCATTCGGGCCATAGTTTTGAAGCAGGGTGAGGTTAGTTAGCCTGTAATGTATGAGGTGTAAGTGGGATGGGCAAAGGAGGCACGAACCGTATTTTCTGATGTTCAAGTTGAGCGTGAGCATTTTGAAGCGCGGCATTCCATTCCTCATCTGTCCCAGGGGTGGACGACGGCGCAGGCAATTGGTATCGTAAAGAGTCCAGTGGAGGAAATGGTTGGTGAGACTCAACCCGCTCAATTTCAGCGCGCAGTAAGGGATTTTTCTAGCACTCCCATCTCAGTTCCTGTATCACTCCAGAAATTATGAGTCGTGCTCACGAACAGAAAACAGCTCGAATGGCGGTGGGACGCGAGGGTGCAAAGTCGAAAGTGGTTTTGGTTCCCGTGCTAACTCCTGTTCGACTTTGAGCTTCAGGTCTGGATATTTCTGAAGGTCATCGTCATAGTAAGGCAGAGAGTCGAAGATTTCTGGATGCGATGAAGTCTCAGCCATAAGTGTGTACTATCACAAGTGAATGGTTCAAGTTCAATGCCGTGCTTGGATGACGGTCCGGCAACTTCCGAGTATCGTTTGGACGTCTCCTCCACTCCGCAAGCCCTCAAGCTATGGCGTTCCGTACAGCGACGCGTGCAAGCCGTGGCCTCAAAAATATTGCGTTGTTTCCTGTAGTGAGCTCTGCCGCTTCTGCTGGTAGGCGTATACATTCGTCTCCCTCGTTCAAAGGTGAACAATCTTTTAATCCTGTCGGTGACCCCTCCTCACCCTCTACAGCTTCGGCTGCCCCGTTTACTGAACCAACGTCTCCCAACCCTACTGTCTCCAAGTATGCAGAGACTACTGAAGCTCTACATACATATGGCTCTTACCTCATTCAATCGCTCCCGAAGTTCATCCAGCAATTCTCTGTCCTCAAGGACGAGCTGACGCTCTACACTGCCCCCTCCGGCATTATACCCGTGCTTACCTTTCTGCGTGATCACTCTCAATGTCAGTTTAAGTCCGTTATGGACATCAGCGGAGTCGACTTCCCGGAGAGGGAGAAACGTTTCGAGGTTGTTTACCATCTCCTCAGCGTTAAGCACCAGGGAAGGATCCGGGTGAAGACATACGCAGGAGAAGCTGACCCTGTTCCAAGTGCTTGCGAAGTGTTCCGAGGTGCAGATTGGTACGTCATTCTTATTGATATAACTGAAGGGTCCTCAATCTTGCGACAGGTACGAGCGAGAGGCCTGGGACCTCTACGGAATTTTCTTCAGCAATCATCCGGACCTGTATGTCTTTTTAGGAACGAAACGATGATGAGACCTGCTTGACTTCTTCTTTTAGTCGTCGGATATTGACAGACTATGGTGAGCAAAAGCGGAACATCGACTTCGTATTTCTGACACATTCCTTCAGGATTTGAAGGACACCCTCTACGAAAAGACTTCCCATTGACGGTAAGTACCATACATGTCAATCTCATTGTTTTCTAGCTACAACGGAGCCAATTGACAGGGTTATACTGAGCTCCGATATGACGAAGAGCGAAAGCGTGTCGTGTATGAGCCTCTGCAACTTACCCAGGCGTTCCGGTGCGTTCTTTGGTGTTCTTAACTGTTCTTTGTACTTGATTCTCTCTGTTCAGGAACTTTGAATCTTTGTCACCTTGGGAGCAAATTGGAGATGGGACGGCCCCCCGCAAGCCAGATAACCTCAAACATCTTCCTCCTCCAAAGCCCGAGGAGGTTAAAAAGTAGATAGGCAGTCATTCTGTCGATTTGAGGTTAGTGAGGTAATATGAAATTATTATTTGCCATATGTCAATCTGCAACAATTCATACTTAAAAGTGGAGGCGAAAATATTATACAAAGAGTCATGATTCCTCACCAACGCCTTTTGTATCTGACTCACCATTTGTATTATCCCTGTTGGCATCAACTTGCAGATTCTTGGCCTGACCCCACCCCATCCTTGCAACCAGGTACTCCTGTCCGACAACCTCAACACCCACTCTCACCGCCTCAGCAACTAGATCTTCAACCCAGTCAAATTCGTCCCAGAAATCCAGCCAATTTCCAGGAACGGCCTGTGTAATGGTTGTATGCGACAACTGATGCTCAGGGTCTGAGAGATACAGCAAAAACTGAAGTTGGCGGGGTTGTAATGTATCAGATGTTTGGGACAGGTCAATCGAACCGGGGCTCGTGTAGTAGGGTTGTACGCGTAGATAGACGTGAGAGTAAGTCGTCGGAGTCTGAGTGGCAGGAGGTCTGGGGGATATAACCTTCGCCTTGTTTCTGATGAGTTCCTCAATATCAGCCTTGATTTTATCAGGCTCAGTCCATCATACATCAAGAAACCAGTAATTAATTCTCACCTGGGCAAGCTTGTGAGCAGCTTCGTATCCTTCAACCGCATTGAAGTTTCTTTGAGTTCCAGTCGCCTTTGGCCGCGACTCGTCACCTCTGTTCACAACGAGGTCGCCACCTTCGACCTGTTCCATGACCTGATTGAAACCAAGTTGGCGAACAAAAATTACTTTGAGATAAGGAAGCCTACCCGAGATAAAGCACTATAAACGAGAGATTCCACACCTTCGTAACCTTGCATTTCATGGCTCAACCAGATTTGAATGACCTCGTGCTCCGATATAGGTGGTGCAACAACATTCAAAATGTCAGTAAGAGTAGATAAGCCAACGCGCTTGAAGTCTTGGCCTGAGATGTCTGGAATCAACGAAGGGTTTATTGGGGTCGGGTGTAAACATACCAAGTTTGTCAAGCTGGGCTGCTTTAGCATATTCAATAACACCTTCACCCCACTTTCGCGCATGTTCATTGCTGGGAAGAGCCTTGACTTGTTCATCAACAACTGTCTTGGCTTGTTGGATAGCAGCAGATGCAGTGGACCAAACGGAGCCCCATCCCCAGGAGCCCCCTCTGGAAGCAGGAACAGAGTCTGCTTTGGCCTTCTCGGTTGTCGAGGAAGTCCTGGACAGTGATGGTGCTGACGATGAAACTGGAGGCGAGACTGATCCTCCACCGAGTTTGACTCTTTCGGTACTCTTGCGCAGCGTGGGTGTCCCAGAACGCGAAATGGGGCGTTCGGGATATACAGAAGCGGGCCGAGTGGGCTCTGCGCTCTTCTGGGTAATCTCGTCGAGGAAAGCTAGGACTTCAGCTTCGCCTTCATTACCAGTCGGTTGACCTGCACTGCTGGATTTGCTGGCCGAGTTAGAAGGATCGGTTTCTGGCGGCGTAAACGAGTCGAGATCGTCAAGAAACTGCAGAGCCTCTTGTTGCTTGGACTTTGTCTTGGAGGTCATGGTCGAAGTTCAAAATCACAACGTGATCACTGAGTCTAAATCAAAGCACGAAGCCATCTTCCCTCGATACATCGTTGTACATTATTTCTGTCTCTCATGGTTTTCTCGGTCGCCCCGTTACATTTTGAGGAGGGTGGCCGCTCGAGTTCTTTGCTCTTCCCTTACCCAGCTGGAGTACCACGAAACACCCCATATAGCTGATCTTACCTTCCGTAATTTAAATAGAAGTTCTTTGCTTGTATGTACTACTTCAAGTCGTGGCGAAGGACAGTCCACAGTCGGTCACCGTCCCGGGTCCCCCGGAGCATAAGACGGCGCATGTGATTGCCCGCGCCCACTGGCATCAACGATCGATCTTTCAATTTATTGAATTCAGATTATAACCTGGTCCGCTGTGGTCCGTTCGTGTTTTTCGGTCAACTTCCATTCATGGACACTCTACAGAGTATTGTGACAAACCCTGCATACCATGATTACCTGGCGATACTCAAAGGCGCTCGCAATGGTTTTGTCTATGGCGTCAAGGTCCGGTTTCCTCATGCTGTAGTCATGTCCATACTATTTGGCCGTGGAGAGTGAGTGAACGACGAATTCAAGTTATCGATCACGTTCCTGACACTCTAGCTAGTTGGCGAACACGTTTGTGGAATATCTACCGTGCAACAAGACAGCATGCTTTCAACCTCGCCAAGTTCGTCACTCTCTACAAAACCTTCCTTTTGGTCCAGCGCAAGGCAAATGGCGGGAAAGAGCGGAGTAGCGACACTTTCATGGCTGGCCTACTCGGTGGGTATATTGTGTTTGGAGACAGGAATGCTGTCAATGAACAGGTATGGTTGATCGTTCAAGGTCTTTTGACGAGAGTTCAAGCAGAGCTAATCTGACCAGATTGTACTTTATGTTGTATCCCGCGTCATTTCATCTTTCCTCCCACGAGCCGGAAGATCTGCTTCAAACTCGTCTGCTGATTCCGCTATCAAGCCCCTCCCACCTGATTCTCGCTACTTCACCGTTTTTGCTGCCCTTTCCTGGGGAGCAGTGATGTGGCTATTCCGACACCACGGCGAAACCATACAGCCTGGCATGTTCAACTCCATGACATACCTATATCGTGACTCAGAGACATGGAGTAATCTCAGAACTTTGCTCTGGCATAATACATGATATACTAAAACCTAGATACCACTGTGTGGGGATTCACCTCCCCACCCCAGAGTAATGTCAGTCATATTCCTCCTTATGGGCAATTTCATATAGCGGGGAGTTGGTCTATCCTTTTATAGATCCGTCGGCTTTTGTACTGGTTTTTAGAATACATGGTTTGTTCTTTAGAAGATGTTCAACAACCGCTAATGGGACAAACTCACGGCGGGCATCTGAACTGCAGCTGTGCAAGCTTTCTGACACGTTTCACAACCTCGGTGCAACATCTCTGCCACATCTTCCATTTCACCTGATATATCAGTTGCTGAACGAGACTTTAGAATAGGATATTCCAATGTTAAAATGGAACGTACTTGTTTCGACTACCGCCGCCAGACTCACACGTTTTGCCTCCCAAGAAGCAGCGATGTCACGTTGATGTGAAGGACACGCTCCATAACCTTGTGTGAGGGGTCGTGAATGGGATCCTATGTTAATCTAAGCTAACATACGCACCGTGAGGGAAAATGTCTTCTCCTAAAACGAGGTCACGCAACTCTCTTACGCGTAGTGCTTGTAGACGCACAATCTTATGATACGCAGAGACCGTTGGGATGACTGCCACCTCATCTTCGGTATACGCTGCCAACGGTAGCAAGTACTGGCTCGCTTCAGATGCGACATAATCCAGTCCGTTGACGGTAGCGAACCCATAAACAGGAAGAGGAAACTTGAGTGCATGAACCAGCAAATGCTCGTTCAACGTCTTGGTGACGGAATCCGAGATGGCATACTTGTCCACTAGGCCATATAACAAGGACATAAGAAGTGGGAGAGGTATCACAGTCGACGGATCATGTACCCTCTTGGGTAACTTATGATTTAATAGCGCTTGCTCCTCTGGCTGCAAACGAACTGGTGGCGCAGGTGGGTAATGCAACAGGCGTAGGAGTGCAATTAGGGCCGTTGACGTTTCGTGAAGATCCACGAACTCTTCGTGTTAATTGGTGGCAGTCGTCTCTCCAAACAAGAACATGTCCCCTGGAAACAGGGGTTGAGCCACTTGCCTCGTCGTGCATCTATTGACCTACGAAAAACCTCGCTGTTTCTCATCGAGGCGCGTTGGACCTTGAAACTGACATCATCCGAACGATGAAATCAGGGTTTTCGCATTCAAAAGTCATCCAGGAAGAATCTTGCGAAGCCATTGAGCGTGTAGTATCGAAGACAGAAATGAAAGAATGGTTGTACATACGTTCATTATATTTAATGCGTCATATGGTATATACCAACGTGGCCCTACGTGGCCCTCAGAACCTGTGCTCAATTGACATGGCGGCCCAAGATGCCACCATCAAACAAAGATGGAGATGAAGTCAAACACATACATCTCCGTCCATCCAGAGTACATCAGAGATCCCTAGCTACAATGCGGGCAACGGCTACATGGTGAGCAAGCAGGAGAAGATATGGAAAATGAGAGGAGGTGGAAGGAAAGCGAGATTTGGAGGCAGCGCCAGGGGACAGGAACAAGGAACAGAAAATGGAACATAATGGTATCATCAAAGGAGGTAAAGGCGAGGAATCTAAAAAAAAACACAGGTGATCCCAGAAAAAGTCCCCTACATGATAATACACTTCTTCTTCTTCCTTTCATGCGGTTTTACCGGGCCTGGAACGCCCGATTCTATACTTCGTGTCTGTCGTAGGGCGCGGACGAGGTTGGTAAAGAGGCGTTCGACGTTCTGAGCGGTCTTAGCAGACGTCTCAATGAACTCACAGCCGAATTGGCGTGCAAGCGCCGCTCCCTCATCCTTCGAAACTTCGCGTTCATAAGTCTTGTCACACTTATTTCCAACGAGCATGAAAATGGGGTCGCCTCGTTTCACGCGGCGCATGGATTGACGGAAGGTCTCGAGTCGATCGAAAGTTGATCGTGAGGCGATTGAATAGACAAGGATGAAGCCTTGTCCTTCCCTGAATAGCCATGATGTTATCATAAGTGCGCTGTAGATTGGACACCTTGAGTTTGCACCCACCTGACCCACTGGTCACGCAACGTAGCATATTCCTCTGAAATTAGACATTCAGCGGTGGGAAAGGAGGAAATCGGACAGGCGTCTACTCACCCTGACCTGCAGTATCAATGACCTCCACAAAACACATTCGATTATCGACAACCAGTTGTTTTCGATATGCGTCTTCTATCGTAGGATCATAGGTCTGGTGGTCAAGTGAGCTAGGGTGTGCTCAAGGGGCAGTTCGATACACACCTCTAATTATAGTCACACCGACGAAGGATCAGGTTTGGCACGATATATATACATGCTACGACGGCTTACCAACAAAGCAATTCAGTGTAAACTAGAAGACAGTCATTCATCTGAGGCGATACATGACGGGTAGCGGACTTGCCTGTACAGCTAAAGCAGTTTTCCCCACTCCTCCATCACCAAGAACAGCGACCCTCCAGTTATCCATTCTAAAGTAGATGATGAGCAAGCGACCAATAAATGTGGAATATTACAAATACCTCAGAAAAGTCCAATTGAGCGCACAAAAGAATTGAAGGGATAAAGGAAATCGAGTGGACGGGGGCAAGCGAATGAGCGGTCGATGGATAGGAGAGATAAACGGAAGGCGAATACGGACGATGCAGAAGGAAGAACAAGAGATTCAAATAGTGGTCGTCGTGCGGGTCGTCGAGGGTCGTAAAGAAAGGCACGGGAGAGCCTTGGTCAATGTGTTTGGCAGCAAGCCAACGGGTAACAGTCTTGGTTTGGTTTCTGACCGATTCCACCCTTTTCTATCCTTCCCTATTAGGCCACCTTTTCCACGGCCCTTCGTCCGGATCTCCGCATGATCATCTTACACACCCATCCATTACTTACAACAATGGTTTGGCATTGGCACATCGGCCATCTCCGTTCTTTTCTCTCTCTTTTTCAGAGTCCTCAGCTTATATACGTATGTCGGTGGCGTCAGAACGCTTGAGAAACCGCGACGTGGCCGTTAATACATCCTCCATGTTCCTAGGCTTCGTCTATGATATTAGTTCTTTGTATTTAATCTTAGAATCTTTATCACTCCACACGTATGCCAACCTTCGGGCCGCCCGACGCAACACCATGATTCGTGACGCTATGTAAAGAGCGGCGATTATTGTGGAATATCTGTTCCCAAACTGCTAGACATGGTAGTTTGCAATTTTAAATTCGTCGGTCAGTTCCTGATGATCATGAGCCAGCACCTATGACAGCTTGCTTATAACTCACTACGTGCTTACGCTTCGGATTGTGACAGACGGTATCACTGGGGATTAAATATCAAAGGAGAAACAAATTGCAGAGTGCTTGGCCATCTGTGCCTTGTCAGAATTCTAGGTCCTTCTCGAGGCCATCAAATTCTTAGAATCTAGGTTTAAGCCTCAAGAACAAAACCTATGAGAGCCTTCTTGGTTTTTCATGTGACAACTTTTGATCTTCGAATCGACTCTAGAAATTCAAAAGGGACATATCTTCGCAAGTTATTCGCAAGTATGTACAAAAATGTTGGGTATTTATTTGAACTATGTAAAGTTCTCGGCACTTCTAGATTCCATACAAATTTGTCGGATATCATAATATAGAAGAAATTTGGAGAGATCATATCCTTATGGTTGTGACGATACTTACCGGGTGTCATCGGTGAGGGCCCAGGGACCGAATCTCTCGGAACTACGGGAACCAGAAGTATGCATCCGCGGCCATCCGGAGCTGTAAAATCATTATCTAGGGAGATGTTGTATCATGTATTATGTATGTACACGACAGAATTTTTCAGAGTAGGACATATCTGCGAAGTTGGAGCCTTGCGGAAAGCTGTTCGATTTTGAGGTTGACCGCGTGGGCCTAGATACGATGAAATAACAGTTCGTTGTTTGTTTCTACAGACTAATGTACAAGCCCAAGATAATGTTGCATGAAGTTCGAAGTGGATGGATAAGATTAATGATAAAAAGTTGTAGCAGAGTCCGTGGGCGAGGACTGTATGAAAACAATAGGTTGTAGTGCGTGTCGGTACTAAAACATTGAATTTCGATGGGCTGGCAGGTGAAGGGTGAATAGGCTGGGCCAGGTGATTGCTGAGGCCTGTTGTGGAGACGGGATGGGTATAATGGTGGTGGTGATCATGAACTGGAGCTTCAGTCCTGTCTGCTGAACTCTGCTTGGGTGAGGTCGAGCAAAAATGTGCCTTGGTAATTTTGCGGAGGCTCGATGAGTTTTACTGGTGGTTTGCCGGGTGTAGGGCGAAGCGTATTTGCGACAGAGGGAAATGGTCGCAGAGCGCGTGACGTAGAGAATGAGGTGTTACGTTGTGGGATGACTCGTTTGGCAGCAACGGGACGTTTAGGTGTAGAGTCGGCGAGGGGTGATGAGATGAGTGGTCGCGACATTGTCATTGTAGCTGAGGGGGCATTAGCTGGCTGGCAGAACTATCATGAGATGAAATCATACCCATTATGAACGCGTCAAAAGATCTGGAACAAGGAGCGGGAGAAAGCTCAATAACGGAAGAGAATTACAACGCGACGGCTTTATAAACGTGAATCACGAATATTGCGTTGGGGTCACTTTGACACTTTGCTTGGGGAACATTACGGCTTTGGGGATGTCGGCAGCACTCGGCTCAAACATCACCACACCGACATTGTCATCCGGCTTCCAACGTCAGCGCAGCCGACTGCTTGCGGGCTGGTCCACGATCTTGGGGGCAACCTCGAGTAAACCTCGAGTAAATGCCTCTGCGCTCACGTCACTGAAAGTCACGCAATTCACCGATATCTTTCTGTAAAGTATCCACAGTCTTTCCAGCAGATAAAAAGATATTAGTATGTACAGGAGAAGACGGTAAGTACCGACAGGGAAGTAGATGATGAGTTTCGGGACGCTTGAAAAGAAGACAAAATGAAATCTACGAAGAGTCACCAACGAACAGAATGGATCTCGATGAATGGATTGTAGACATGGACGGAATGAACGAGTTATGCCGCAGTTCGATTGATTCAATCGAAATTCAATCCCACACGTGGAAAATCAACGTCACCGATATTCGAGGGAGTTGAGATGTCTACGAAGGAGGCTTAAGAATCAAAGGGGCATGGAACGGGGACAATGACCAAGTACGAAGTGACGATTGTCTCTTTCGTGGTCATTCCAGCCCTTTCTCTCTCGCCTTCAGGGAATAAATGTTACAGGCTCGGAGACTTCAGTAGTACGCCGAGACGAGATAGACAAAGAGACGATAACGCAGTGGGGGGGTGAAAACCTTGTACGACGTCGAGTTTGGGAGACGTTTGAGCCGTGAGCTGTTACCGTGGCCACTATTGGACGTCGACAAGGAGATGGCGTTCAAGAATGTACTTTCCCTCTTTGTATTTCTGAGACGCTTCGTAGGCTTTGTCCTGTATGGTTTCTTGGATAAGATGTCAGAAAGGTCAGATGGGAAGATGACATACGTATTTCCACCCGAGAGTGGTCCCGCATCGGCAACAATAAATGTCTCGGACAGTGTGGTTGCCCGTCGTCATTGGGCGATCGTTGGGCTCTCCTTCAATGACATTGACGCTAATGGTAAGGATCGGTAAGATATCTAGTTAAGAAAGGATGACATTACATACACTCCGTCAAAGAGATATGCCCGACCATGTTGGCCATTGAATGCCTGGCAAGGGTTACGTCTAAACGACTTCGAGATTGCTGAGATTAATGGAAAGCATACCCTCGACATCATAGAATGGATAGTGGCAAGGTGGGTCTTGCAAGTAGAACAGCCATAGATACGTTCACCTGAGAGATAGCGACGATAGCTCATGCCCATGGCGATTTCACTCCCGAGTCGTACTTTAGAAAGGAGGTTCTGAGGTTCTGAACTAGATGGTCAGGAAGCAAAAGAATCCAGAATCAGCAAGGATAAAGGAGACACTGTATTGGTTCAGAGTGTGGAAGCTTAAATACAAGGTGGTTGGACACAGGCAAGGTGGATGTCCGATTTCCCATGTTCCGCCTGTCAGTGTCACGCGCCGGCTCTTTGCTCTGAGGTACCCTTTTTCGTCAATATCGCCTTACTTCCCCTCGTTGTATACATGCTCGTAGCCTTCTGAACTAACTAGACATGAGTCACTATGTATTGCCATGCAACGAATGACGTCCGTCTCCTTCCGTCTTACCGTGACAAGGGTCGGACAATTCGATTTGGTCACTCCACGCTGGGTTTGATATATGATAGATACACTTGTAATCGAGTTGTAGGTATCCTTATCCGTTATACTGTAGGTTATTTTTCGCCTGTTATAATACTGTACAGTAACGAAGGTTTTCACGGAGAAATTTGAAATTGCAAGATTTGTCATCCTTTGTTCTCCATGTGACCGCGACGGTGAAGTCTAGCTGAGGCTGTTGACGCCCAATCACAATTCCCTCAATTTCGTCAACACTTTGAAACTATGAGCTCCGACGGCTATTTCGAAGGGGATGATTTAGACGATGTAGCTTTCGATGAACTCGATGCCATTGAAGCAGCAGCTCTCAAGTCACCTTCGAGACCTTTGCCAACATCAGAGCCTACTATGGAGAACGACTCTTTTTACGATTTAACCCTCGATCTAGACGAAAATGACCTACGGAAGCTAGATGACTTCGAAAACGACGCGTATAATGGTAAAACACAGCCTCTTGCTGGTCCGAGCCTGAACAGGTCTGGGTCGGCCACTCATCAGACCACACTCTTCGGTGGCATTCTACCTACATCGTCTACGGTGCCCGGAAGAACTCAAATGCAGAGGACCAAGTCGGCTCTCCGCAATCCCTTTGGACAACAGGCGCCGAAAGCCAAAGTCTGGGATCAGACTGCATTTGCGAAGACCGGCCTAAAGTCAGGGAAGTCCAAAGGGAAAGGAAAGACTTCATATCACTCTGAGGAGCAGGAAGAGGAAGAAGTTGAATTTGAGCAGTTCCCTGCTCCGTTTATCCCAGGCAAGTACCCTCAAGTGGTCTCACAAGTTGAACTGATTTTCTTCTATAGTCGGGTAAGTTTTAACATTAAATGATTGCCATATGCCTGACTTATCACGACGACGGTCTACTTCTCTTCAGTCCTGTATGTTCCAATTCGTTCAGGCGGCTTGGTCGCTCATTGTGCGCTTCGATTAGCCACCGCCTATGAAACTGAAACCAGATCTTCTGGAAGCCAAACATTGGATATATCCTTTGAATCGACCGAAGCGCGATTATCAATTCAATATTGTGAGGCATTGCCTCTTCGACAATACAATAGTTGCTCTTCCAACTGGCCTTGGCAAAACCTTCATTGCTGGAGTTGTCATGTTGAATTGTACATGGAATCCGCTTTCGTCAATAATCCTTGCACTGACTAGATGCGGCGTAGATTATCGGTGGTTCCCGGAGGGGAAGGTCGTTTTTGTTGCTCCAACAAAACCACTCGTAGCCCAACAAATTGAAGCGTGTCACCAAACATGTGGTATCCCTGGTTGTGATGCCGCAGAACTGACGGGTCAGACAGCAAAACCCGCTCGAGGACGACTGGTGGGAAATTCATCTGTCTAGGTAATAATGATGACTATAGCAGCCTACTAGTGGAAAGAAAAACGCGTCTTCTATATGACCCCTCAAACTCTTGTTAACGACTTGACAACAGAAACTTGCGACGTGTGCGACATCGTGCTCCTTGTGATAGGTAGGCCTAAATGATGTCAAGAGATTCCAAAGCTGACGAAAGGGATATCATAGATGAAGCTCACAGGGCCACGGGTGATTATGCATATAACCAGATTGTTCGGTTCCTCATGGCCAAAAACCCTCACTTTCGAATCCTGGCTCTCACTGCAACTCCAGGAGGAAATCCTGATGCTGTGCAGAATCTTATTGATGGCCTTCATATCAGCCACATCGAAATTCGAGATGAGAATAGTCTGGATCTTAAATCATTTATTCACCACAAGGTTTGTATGCGAACGAATTACACAAATCTTGTTTTCGTTCATGTCTTTCGCAGAGGATCGAGCAGCACATCATCA
The DNA here is from genome assembly GCA_018857285.1 of Termitomyces sp. Mi166#008. Taxonomy (NCBI): domain Eukaryota; kingdom Fungi; phylum Basidiomycota; class Agaricomycetes; order Agaricales; family Lyophyllaceae; genus Termitomyces; species Termitomyces sp. Mi166#008. The sequence goes on from JABAKA010000012.1 coordinate 28,206, forward strand.
CCATGACCAAGGACGTCAACAAGGTTAAAGAACCTCTTGCTGCCCTGATGGATGTACGAAATTGTCCTTTTGCTGACGTGTTGCAATGTGTACTGATTGATCTTCAGAAAGATCTCAAGCTTCTTAGACAAAGAGGAATAGTTTATGGCTCACCCGACCCAGTAAGATTCCATCCGTATTCGGCCCAGGCTCGAATGGGACAACTCAAGAAAGACCAACGATGGGCCTACGCCCCCTTATCGCGACTCGCATCCCTAGGTCGAGCAATGGGCTATCTGGTTTGCCTTTTTTTTCCCTTCTTTATGAACGACTATACCTGATTCATTGCCATTGTTTTAAAGATTGAAGGCACCTTGGGTATGTGCTACACATATCTGCAAGAGCTTTCCCGTGCAGGAGACGAAGAAACTATGGTAGGACAGGGGAAGGCTGCAGCTGCTTTGAGAAAAAAGGGTTTGCGCGAGGACCCGATGTTCCAAGCCGTCTTGCGTGAACTCAACGATCAAAAAGCCCGTGACTTCTCTGTGCATCCAAAGATGGATCGCCTCAAAACCCTTATTATTGAACATTTTGCTCAACAACTTGACGAAGATGAGGCAACACATGACGAGACGAGGGTCATGGTCTTTGTCACCTTCAGAGAAGCTGTTGATGAAATCGTTAACGCCTTAAACTTTGATCGTCCACTCATTCGAGCGCACAAGTTTATTGGGCAGGGAACTGACAAGCAGGGTAAGAAAGGGCTTGCTCAGAAGGAACAACTTGAGGTACGTACTCCCTTTAGCCTTCTGCCCCGCCTACTTTGATAAGATTCTCGTTTCAGGTTCTTCAAAAATTCAAGGCCGGTGATTTCAACGTCTTGGTTGCAACCTCTGTTGGAGAGGAAGGTTTAGACATAGGCGAAGTCGACTTGATCGTTTGCTACGATTCCCAGAAAACTCCTATCCGCATGGTAAGCTGACGCATTACCTGGTCTCTGAGAACCTTTTGTTCACGAGTATCTTTCAATAGCTTCAACGGCTGGGGAGAACTGGACGTAAGCGAGCAGGCGTTGTCCATGTCCTTCTCGCAGAAGGGAGAGAAGAGCTGAATCTTGAAAAGGCCAAGGACACGTATAAGGAGGTGCAGAAAACTATCTTGCGTGGGGAACAACTTGATTTTTACACGGACGTCCCCCGCTTGCTACCCGATCATATCAAACCGGAGTGTTTGGAAAAGGCCATGGAAATTCAGGAATACGTTCGCGATGAGGGAAGGAAAAACTCTATAAGGGAGAATCTCTCTCTCTCTTCGGGCACAAAGCGCAAAAGAAACGACGACATCTCAAGAAATATTCCAGCTGGTGCTAGTACAGGGTTCGTCTCTGTCGCAGATCTCCTCATCAAACCGAAGAAACAGAAGAAGGCAAAGACGCCAGTGCAGCAGAGGGACTTTGACAATGCCGGAGAGGACGACGACATAGACATGGATATTGAATCAGGTATCGTCAACGCAGCCCCACGTCGCGCAAATTCATTTGCACCTTCGTCGTCCAATCATTCTGATAAGCCCACGCTACGCAAGGCCAAGACGACCATTCCTAGAAAAACGAAAGGGACAAAACAAAAGAAGCGTACCGAGTTGTCCTCGAGCCAGTTCCCGAGTAGAAGTGTCGATAATATGGACGATGTGGATATCGAACGTGATCTGGTTGTCCCACCCGAATCACTCAAATCGCTTTCCTTTGAGAGTAGAGGTGTGGACGATGTGGACGATGTGGATATCGAACGTGATCTGGTTGTCCCACCCGAATCATTCGAATCGCTTTCCTTTGACGATCCAGGACTCTCCGAGAGTAGCTCTCTGATTTCATCTAGCAGAGCTGTCATTGATTTGACTGACTCAGAGGATGATCAAGGTCAGTACACAGATATTCAATGATCAAACAATGGCCTCATTATCATCTACCTTTCTTGGAAGTTCCTGTCCCTGGGTCCGTTGAAGCAACCGTTAAGAACGCTGACGAGAGCATAGCATGGCTTATAGACGGAGATGAAGATGAAAATCCCAATTTTGAAGTTGTCGATTCTTCACCGATTATTAACAGAATCACCAAAGCTAACGTGGGTGCCACTGACTGTCATCTTTGCGATTCTCATTTAGATCAGTCTTGCGAGACAATCGAAACGTTGACACATGAAGATGTACACAACGCAGGCAATGGCTCGATCGAATTTATCGATACGTCAGGTGACTTTGTCGCACCCAGTTCCGCTCAAAATGATCAACCGAGTTCTCCTCTCTGGCCTACATCAAGTAGTCCAGTCAAGCCGATCACGGGCAGGAAACGCAGTGATTTCAGTGCAAAGATGCCGCCGCCTAATTTGCCACAACGACCACCACTGGGCTCGCCAGATGGCTTACGAATTCCAGAGCCTTCATTTCCTGTACGGCCACTTGCACAAGCGAGGCGACGACCTTTGATTGATTCTCCTAACATAACAATATCATCGCCTGTCCCACGACGGTTATACCGCCGTACCAAGCCTGATCAAAACGAGTTGAGAAAGGTTCTCTCAACCGTCGACATACGAACGAACCCAGTCTTCGATATTGAAGCAGAACACTCTGGCGATGAAATTAGCGCAGGCTCGTCTGGCCCCGAGGACGAGGAAACCGAGGAAGATCGGAAGTTCTTAGAAGAGCTACCTGAGACGCAGGTTTCCCCTTCTTATGATCAGACCTTGGCATACCGCCAGAGTCTGTTCACTCAAGCTCCCGTAGGTGCGAAAGCTCCTGCTTTCGCAAACGCGCCGCTTAGGCGTGGAGTGTTCGGTATTGGATCGAGTACAAGACGGCGTGCAATTATATCAAGTTCACCTCCAAGGGAGGACGAAGAACCAGACGAGTATGTGCTCGATAGTTTCGTCGTGGACGACGCAGAGATTTCATACCTCTCTGATGACTGAGATGACCACAGTTGCACGGGATGCTTGCTGTATTTCTAGAATGGACTGATATTAATCCCAAGGAGAGCATTGAAACCAGTGACTATCAAACAGCGATCAGAAACTTAGAATGTGCATGCTGGTATTGGTACAGTATCCTCTAATTTGTGTTGGATTTAGCAACGCGTCTTACGTAGATGTCTTTGTGAACTTTTCGTTCCGTTGAAGGATTTGGCTCAATGAATCCTGCTTTTTTCTTTTCTTCCGCGAGCTCGCTGATCAATGCGAGGAAGTCGTTGATGGCAGATTCACTCGTCTGTATGTGAACCACAAGACGAGAGCCACCAAGAAACAGTGGGTCAGGTAACTTGCTGGCTCGCTCGGCGATTTCGTTATAGTTCAGACCAATGGGAGAGGGGTCATAAAACACCTAGAGAAACATTTAATATACAATTTCTGGGAAACATCACAAGCTTACCATGCAAGTCTCTGCCCTGCTCGTGATCTCTGCACCAATGGCTTCCAAGCCAGCCTCGAGTTTCTTTGAGAGGGTATGGACTCTTTCCAATTGAGGGAAGTTTTGAGTCAGCGCATACGCGGCTGAAGCGGCCAGTATACCGGTCTGGCGCATTCCACCCCCGAAGAGTTTGCGGAACCAACGAGCCTTGTCAATGAAATCCTTGGGACCAACGAGACAGGATCCGATGGGAGCACCTGAAGAACAAAATTGGACTGATAAGAAGCAAGCGATGAAAAGCATTTTAATCAATTGCAGACCTAAGCCTTTGCTGAAGCACAAGCTGACTGTATCAAAGGGAGCAAGGAGTTCTTTGAGCGAAGTTCGGGTCTCGACAGCGACGTGCCAAATCCGGGCACCATCGAGATGCATCTTGATACCATGAGAATGAGCCCAATCGGAAATAGCAATAATGTCGTCTTGTGGGAAGATCGTGCCGTTAAGCGTGTTCTCGAGAGAGATCACTTGAGTTGGGGCGCTGGAGCACGTAAGAAGAGACGAGAAGCGAGAAGCAGATCAACTACTTGCAAATGAATATCAGACCCGAGAATAGCATTAGGCTCGACGTCAGCAAGAGTTAGATGGTGCCCTAGAGATCAAAGGCTCGATAGGGTTTTCAACGGGACGATATTGAAATTGAATGAATACCATTGGATGGAATTATTGGTAACACCGCTGCACCAGAGTGGAATGCACTACCACCAGCCTCATATCTAAGGTCCGTATTAGCGAGGGGGTGAATTTCATGTTAAGTGGGAACACACTTGTGAATGTGGGCCCGATGATCGCAGAGTATGGAGTAAGGAGGTTGCTTAAGATGAGTTCTCAAGGCAATCTGGTTGGAAGCGGTACCAGAAGGCATGAACAATCCGGCTTCTTTCCCCGTCAACTGAGCCATGTGGGATTCAAGGGCTCTGGTGGGTCATGATCAACAAGGTCACATGTGAGGAGGAAGAGCCAGCAAGTGAAAACATACCTTGTCGAAGAATCGTAGTATACATCATCTCCAATGGTAGCGAGAGCAGCGTAGGCAAGCATTTCTGGAGTGGGAACTAGTAGAGCGGGTGAGCATTGTACTGAGTTGACCGAAGCTCACATGGCTGCACCTGTGACCGTGTCCGCTGCATAGTGCGACGATCAGTACAGGGCGATAGAGAAGAAAAAAAAGACGGACAGACGAAGGTACGGGCGATCTCCTCTGCCTTGGCCGCGTTGTCGAGGACATGAGAGTCAAGGATGATGTTGAACTTGACCTGGTCAGCAATAGCAGTGAGTGAAGTGGACATGGTGCGGTTTGAGAAAAAAGAACGGATCAGAGGCAGAGCAATCCTTCATGTTGCTCAGAGTCAGCCGCAAATTGGCCGCAAAGATATAAAAATCACTTAGAGTCTTTTTCCGGCCCGATCGATCGCGTTGCCTTTTTCAGCCAATCATCAACCTCCCTCTTCAAGTTCATACCCTCTACCTCGCAATGGGAAACGTATGACTCGTCTTCCTATACCCTACATTCCACTCACCATTTCCAGGGTGCCAAAGCCCAGCAAAAGCGCGAGCGCAACGCCGACAAAAATGCCCCCAAAGGTTCCAAAAGCCAGTCCAAAGTCAACGAGGCGGCCAAGTCCATTATCTGCAGCGATTGCAGGCAGTCTTTCGTCAGTAGCCTGTACCCCTTCAGAGTGTTCATAGCTCGCTGATTTTAGATCTGCAGTTGATCACCACTCGTGCCCCTGCGTTTGTTTGTTATCTCATTTGTAATGGTGGTCCTCTAACATCTTCACAGCCTTACCGAGCATGCTCAAAATCGTCACAACAAGACCATGGAGAAATGCTTCCCCGGCGTGACGAAATGAAATACATGCCAATATTGGGCTGGCAAGTCCCGAAATTCGTCTAGCTTTCTTGTTGCTTTTCGCCAATATTATTTGTCTGTAACGTCTCCGACTGTGAACGTAATATTATAGTGAACCAAATGAACCAGCAGCGGCACCTGCGTTAGCTGCTCCTCTGCTTTGCAGCTTTTCCCCCACTTTCTTTTGGACCTCAGTGAATTTCGCTACGCAGCGGTCAATGCAGACACTTTCGCCCTTGTTGAGGTCTGGTTCTGAGTAGCGCGCGCTGATGCATTTAGCATGACATGATCTGGGATGCATGCGAATTGAGTTGGCTTTTGAACCACTGAGCTAACGGCTACGTACGAAACCATGCGGTTGAAGAAGTCGGTGACGGTGTCTAACCTATATAGAGTAAGAACTCTGTTTGAATGAGACCAAGAGAAGAACTCACTCAGTCACTGCCAACTCTATCTTTTCGACATTGACACCTCCAGCAGCGGGGACATTCCCGGGACCTCTTCCAAGAAATGACATGGTTTTTGTTGGAGGACTTGTGCCAACGTCGCTCAAGAATTTGAGCTTCGTCACGTTACCTCGATCACCATCAAAAAAGTTTTGAACGCGAGTTTGAAACGGTGGTACAACAAGTCGAGTGCACCGCACGATGGGCGAAACTGCGACACTTGCTGTTCATCGCTGTCGCTTTGTCGACTATACACCATCTGCGATTACTGCTGTCGCATTTCCTCCTTTACCTCTCCCTTCCATTTCTGATAAAGGCAAAAATTCGTCTATCAAACGATCCTCACGCTTCGGAACTCTCGCGGTTAGCCATGCTAACGGAAACATTGATCTTTGTGAATGGGCTGGCGGAGAACGCGATCAACAGTCGTCTCAAGCTTGGGTTATACGAAAAGTGCGTGCAGACGCTTCTGTTTCCACGTTAAATTGAACGATGCGTCCTCCCAAGACACTCCCTGGCCCTCATCCTTCAAAAGTGGACTCTCTTGCTTTTGCGCTTCGATATCCAGACGATCTTACTGCGGACGACATCCCTTCTTGTTCCGATCTACGACTTTTCAGCTCAGGTGGAGGCAGCGAACTTTTGGAGTGGGATATGGATCGTGCCTGTGTGAGAGTATGTACCATTTAATGTCACCTTCGCGATGCAATTCGTCTAATTTATAGTAGAGAACTATCAGTTCTCAAGGTGGCTCGATCTGGTGCATGGCAGCAAATCCTGCCTCAAGTATACTTGCACTTGGCTGCGAGGATGGCACTGTCCGACTTCTTTCACTTGTCAACGACACCCTGACCCAATACCGTCGTTTTGACAGAGTAAAATGCCGGGTGTTGAGCATTGCATGGGGTCCACCTATTCCGCAATATCCACAAACGAAAAACTACGGTCGTGACGTTGACAGTGATAGCGAAGACGAGGAAGATATCTGGACTGATACTTGGCTTGTGACAGGTAGTTCTGATAGCAGCATTAGAAAATGGGACGTCGCAACAGGAAGAGTAGTCGACCGCATGGGAATGGACAAAATAAGGGGGGAACGCACATTGGTGTGGACGGTCGGTGTCCTCGGGTTCGCTGCGTTCCACATATCCTCGATGATCTTATGCTAATGGTACACATTAGCGATGGAACGATAGTCTCTGGAGACTCTCTGGGAATGGTTAAATTTTGGGACTCGCGGACATGTACACAACTCCAAAGTTTCCAAGGACATGGTGCCGATGTTCTCTGTCTTGCTATAGGTCCTGTACGCCCTCGTCTCACATTTGTGTCCACTTCGATTTTTTCAATGATCAAACACAGGAGGGCAACACTGTTTTTACCTCTGGGGTGGACCAGAAAATTACCCTATTCTCCCTAGTGAAAACTGGAAGCTCCAGTAACACATCAGGCGCTTTCACTAGCCGCTGGGTCCAATCGTGTTCGCGAAGAATACATTCACACGACGTACGCGCACTAGCAACATGGCCTCCCTACACTGCGCTCCCACCGTCACACAAACGACGCTTCCCCATTGATATTTCGCCCATACTTGCCTCTGGTGGCCTCGACATGTCCGTAGTCGTGACGCCAGCTGCCCTACCCTCTACGACTGTTGTCAAGGTCATCAATCCTTTGTCGACGAGCGCACATTGTACATTTGAGGACTCGTACCACCGTCGACTGGCTTATAGCGCCGGTGCATCCGGCGTATCAGCTGTTCAGGTAGCACGGAAGGCACGTCTCATCTCTTGTATGCGTGACTCGGGTGTAAGTGTGTGGCAAGTCAAACCCAGACCACCTGTGAATGATGATGCCAACTCAGAAGAGCTTAATCCTGCTCCTTCTCTCGATTCTGCGGGATGGGAGAAGGTTCTGGAAATGGATCTTAACGTGAACACGAATCTAATTGCAAGTGGAATGTCGGACGATGGTCGGTGGCTCGTGGTCTCGGATTTGTACGAAACGAAGTTGTTTTCTCTCACTTTCGATGTAAGAAATTATTACCAAGTTGACGCCCGCGTTAGAGCTAACGTCGGATTGAGGCCCAGAATCATCTACATGTCCGCCGCATACGAGATTTCTCATCTATCTTGCAGGCTCACCTCCCCAACTCTAATATGTCGACGGGTGGGCAGGCATTTCATTTTACACCAGACTCCTCAAAACTAGTGATGTCTACAACGGCTTCATCGCATGTGCTTGTTATCGACCTTGTCGGCGAAAAGCCGCGTGTCTTACGGAAGTTTGACCAACATCGGTTCAAGAACTCAACTGTTCACGATCGGGTTGTCAAAGGGCGCAGGACAGATGGTGACGTGGACATGATGGATGCGACGGCCGATAATGTTGATCACAGCGAGGACAATGAAAAAAGCTCTACTCCTGCTGTCGTCAGCATACTGCGTATGTCTATCAGTCCAGATGGTCAATGGCTCGCCACTTCGGATGACCATGCTCGGACACATATTTTCAACCTGGACTCAATACAAGTAAATACTTTCTTTGCCATCCGAGTCTTTGAGCGTTGCTAACATGATATTTCTGTTCCAAGCATCACAGTGTCCTTCCAACATTCGCAAAACCTGCACAGGTTCTTGCCTTCGTTCCCAGACAACCCAATATCCTCATAATGGCATTTCCCGACAATACTCTCCAGGTGTACAACGTCGAATCTCGTCAGTTTCCGGTCTGGGGAAAAGAACTCTGCAATAGTCTTCCTAGACGATTTACACATGCGCACGATCCCGTTCTTGGTGTAGCATTCGATATAGCAGAGGCTACGTTACGGTCAGACATCGCACCGCAATATGCACTATTCTGGGGCTCTACTTGGATATGTAGACTATCCATGAGTGATTCCACTCCACGCAACCTAGCAAAAAAACGACGCAGGGAAAGCACGAAAGTTTCCCCGTTGCTCCCCACCGACGATACCCACGGCGATTTCAGGATGATAACTCATTATCGACCAATCTTACGTCTAGATTTTCTGGCAAACGGAGAGTTGGTCGTCGTGGAACGTCCACTCGTGGATGTACTTTCAGATTTGCCTCCTGCGTACTTCAAGCACAAGTATGGCACATCATGAATCTATTCTATGCACAATACTATTTTAATCTATATATGTATACATTTTGCACGACTGGAATGGTCGAAGAGTTAAAGGTTAAGGTGCTAGCAATACAGGTGTCAAATTGAAGCGCCAGGATGGTCAGCTTTAGGTTTTATGCACAATTCAGGAACGTTATCTATGGGATGCTTGCTTTTGCGCAAGTAGATCTTGTCTTTCGCGTTCTCTATTGGTGAAAGCTACGTCAATAGCTTGAATTGGCACGAATGCAAGTCGCATACCTAGCATTAATGAGAGAAAGATAGAGCGTCCAGAAGACGCCGCAGCCTGATTGGAATGGAATGCGATAGGCGAGTGGCATATATCGAAAATTGATCAGCTGAAACAATTACAGTTTTAGCTCTTATCTCGGTAGTCATAATCGGAATACCTGTGCTAAAGGCCACACTTTCCAATTTGTGAAAATCGTGGATAGATAGAGATCATTAAACTTCTCTTTAATCTGTCCACCATCACGACGTTCCATCAGAGCCATTGAGCCCAAGAAAACACCAACCTGACATGAATCGAGTCAGCAAGAATTCTAGGACATTCAGTCAAGCATACACCAATGGGCGCCCTAAACAGGAGGAAATAAGAAGGTATAGATAGGGGTCCAATAACGACGCGTACATTACTATCTGATCGCAAGCAACTCGTTTGGATAGTGCCCTCAAGCTCACTTTGCTCGAGCCCGGCTTGGTGCGTAAAGGAAACCATTGTTCAAGGGCACTGTTCCAGCGTCCAAGGAAAGGACCTGCCGACCACGTTTAGAAAGTTGTCTCAGAACAGTTAGGGTACTATACTAACTGATAGCGAACCCAAAGACGAAGAAACGTAGTGTTCGAGGTATGTCATATTTACGATCTCTTCCCTCCGTTGAGGCAATCTATGACAAATAAGGTCAGGACTTGCCTAGCCGTGGGGAACTCGTCATAATACGGACTGTCTTTTCTATTGCCTGCGCTACAATGTCTCCCAGAGAGTTGAGACAGCCTCCTGTCAAAGCTAAAGTGATGTTGGGGTAAGCGTCGAAAGAGTGTTGATAAGCACGAGCAAGGGTTAAAGCAGACATTGGGGAGGATGTAACGGCGATGAGTTGTAATTATATACCGGGATCAATGCAGAAGCTGTAGCTCATCGTGGAGTCTGGGGATTGTATTGAGTGAAGGAAGGTATTAACTAACCCAAGACTTTTCTGATGAAATGACGATCACGTGATAGACGCGACGTGTGTGAGAACCAAATACGCCACTATAGCCCGATTTGGTCAGCTACCCCGCCTATGTATAAAGCTCTGCACCTGCGCCTTTTTGCGATCACCCATTCTCTGCCTCGAACCATCACTATCGTTCCTTACCTTAGGTTACATCCTATTCCATACGACATACTTTCTACATCACTATATTCTATAAATGCCTTCCTTTTCCCTCCTCCCCACCCTGGCGGTTATTGCCCTTCACACCACACTTGCCTCTGCACGTCCTGTCGACAATTCTGCTAACGCGTATTCTGGAAAGGGAGGTCATGCATCTGGTGGAAATGTCACTGTTGCCGAGAAAGAGAAAACCATGCTCAGTGCTCTTGGGTTGGGTAGTCCACTACTGAATTTTCATTCTGGTACGTCACGGTCTTCCGTGTCTTGAAGGGCTGATCGTCTTAAAAACTGCCAGGAAATGCAAGTCCCGGAGGTAAAGCAGATTCTGGAAGCGCTTTTGGTGGAGGTGGAATGCTGAGCCCAAAGTTTGGCCGCTGGGCGGGAGTCGGAGGCAGCAACAGTGGGAATGCCTACACTCAAGACGGGGGTGTGGCTGACGGCGGATCAGTGAAGGGGGCTAATGACGCTCTGATCAACATAGACTCGAGTAAGCGCTGGCATCTTGATACACGAACACCAGCTAAATTGCTCTGCAAATAGACAACGCCGGTCACGGTGGAGCTGCATCCAGCGGGGCAGCAGTCGGCGGCGGCGGCAGCGACTGGCGGGATGGTCACGGAGACAAAAATCACGGAGACCATAAAGACCATCATTTGGACGACAAATATCAGGACGACAAATATCGGGATGATAATTATCGGGACGATGATCATAAGGACGACTATGAAGACGAAGACTACGAAGACCATCTCGATGGCAAGCGTCATGAATATCGCCGCAAGGATGGCGATTGCGACTGCTGAAAGGGACTTCGAGGAGGCTAGAACCTGAGAGGGAATTGAAAAGGATAGAATGTACCATCACTGGATTGGACTCTCATCACATGTACAACAGGCTCTGCCATAGATGTATTCACTAGTCAACAACTGTATTAGTATATGTAACATACTTTTGAAACTGGTTTATAGTAACCGTAGTTTACCGGTCACCTCGTTGATCATATTGACAGGCGCCGGGCCTATACCGAGAACCGTCCTCGTCCCCTCCTCCACCTGCGTCAAGCCCCTATCCACACTCATCAATCATTGCTGGAGTCACATGAGTACAAAACTCACAGATCTTGTATCGACCGAGCACATAAATTAAGACTCTTTGCGATGGCCTCCAACTCCAGTAGCTGCTCTTCAGACGTTCCTTTGAGGGCGATCTTGGCTTGGCTGAAAGAATATGAGGTTAAGCAAAAAAGTTAATATTCTCTACAAACCCAGTTCTTTCCCAGTGTCCGACGAGCTAATGACGGTTGTTAGAAAGCTATCGAAAAGACTGAATCATACCATACTCGAGGGTTCACTTTTATCAGTGCCTTGTAGCACGCAAGTGTGGCATGCCTAAGAGAGAATCAACAGATGGTTTGGCTGTCGATGTAATAGGCGACAACTCACCCACACCTTCAGTTGGGTATTCAGCTTCAACGTATGTACGATGAAAAGACAACTGTGACTTACTGAGCAGCAATTTTTCCAGGTGTCATTTTCAAATCAGTCCTAACCACTAACACCTTAGATGAAGGTTGAAGAACTCAGAAGAGAAACACCCTGTCAAGTCGTACATACAAGTTTACAGGACTCGGAAGTGCCAGCCTGAACAGCAGATAAATCGCCGTCAGCGATTTCTTCCACTTCGTCTTCATCCTCATCATCGGTTTCCGTCGCGTCTTCGTTAACGTCTTTACTAGTGGTACTGGGAGTAGCTGTCACAGAAGTGGCGCCTTTAAATGGCAATCCCCGCGCGCCCGCACAGAAACCAAGGCTCAGGGAGACTAATGATATAACTCCAGCCAACGCGACTAAAAACCAGTGTCATATCAATGCGCATGGGAGCAAAATTTACACCAGAACATACATGGTGAAACCCAACGACAGATTGAAGAAACCATGCTCGGCAAACTCCGATCAATTATTTTCTGGCAGTTGGTTTCGATCAGTCATTATTAGAAAGAAAGTACCTCAGACACGCTGGATCGAGGTTTCTTCACGCTGTTTCTCGCAGTTACTCCCCACTTTCATCTCCTCCATTCTTGACAATGCCGACTGATGAGGTTGCGTCGATACCCAAAGCAGCTCCCTCTGAAGATGACAAGGGACGAGAGCCTTTTTCCTCGCTTGACCTATCTGAGCAAACGCTTCGTTCTTTGGAGTCGATGGGCCTCTCTACCATGACACAAATTCAAGCGAAGTCAATACCATTGCTTCTTGCGGGAAAGGACGTTCTTGGAGCAGCTCGGACTGGATCAGGAAAGACTTTGGCATTCTTGATCCCTGCGGTTGAATTGCTGCATAGATTGAAATTCAAGCCCATGAATGGTGAGTTTTTATAAATATCTGCAGAGAATGACTGGGTCATGAAAAGGTTGTCAATTGCAGGGACGGGTATTATCGTTATCACGCCGACGCGCGAATTGGCTCTACAAATTTTCGGTGTAGCGAAAGACCTTATGGCCAATCATTCTCAGACATTTGGGATTGTCATGGGTGGTGCGAACCGAAGGGCAGAAGCTGATAAGCTTGCGAAGGGCGTGAACTTATTAGTGGCGACGCCTGGGCGGCTATTGGATCACCTTCAGGTGAGCATTAGTTTCACCCATTTAATACACAGCTCACATCCTTTACCAGGATACAAAGGGATTTGTCTTCCGAAATCTAAAAGCGCTGGTCATTGACGAAGCTGACCGGATATTGGAAGTTGGTTTCGAGGAAGAGATGAAGAAGATCATCAACATTCTACCGAATGGTCAGTCTAGCCTATTCATTAAGCTTTCGTGATGATCTAAAAAGCTCCTGGAAAGACAATCGCCAATCTATGCTGTTTTCCGCGACACAGACCACAAAAGTCGCTGATCTTGCGCGGATATCTCTTCGTCCCGGCCCTGTGCATGTCGATGTCGACAAAGAAGAATCAACAAGTACCGTAACAACGCTCTCGCAGGGATATGTTGTCTGCCCCTCAGAACGGAGATTCCTCCTCCTATTTACATTCCTCAAAAAGACCTGCCTCACGAAGGATTCCAAGAAAAAAGTCATTGTTTTCTTCTCAAGCTGCAATTCGGTCAAATATCACGCGGAACTTCTAAATTATATTGATGTTCCTGTTTTGGACCTTCACGTTCGTGAAATCGTACTCTTTGCCTGATACCAGTCTTGATGTGCTTGATGTGTATTAGGGGAAACAAAAACAGCAAAAACGCACAAACACTTTCTTCGAGTTCATAAATGCCCCATCAGGGATCCTTCTCTGCACAGATGTCGCAGCTCGTGGATTAGATATTCCCAAAGTCGACTGGATCGTTCAGTATGATCCTCCAGATGACCCTCGCGACTACATTCATCGCGTTGGACGGACGGCTCGCGCTGGAAAGGTCGGAAAGAGCTTATTGTTTTTGTTAGAGAGCGAACTCGGCTTCCTGCGGTATCTCAAACAGGCCAAGGTCCCACTGAATGAGTTTAGTTTCCCCGCAGACCGGATAGCCAATATCCAAAGTCAAGTCAGCTCAAATATTCATGATTAGACGTATTCAAACTAACTCGAGAGTGTGCAGCTGGAAAGATTGCTTCAGAAGAACTACTTTTTGCATCAGTCTGCGCGAGATGGATATCGGTCATATCTCCAGTCATACGCATCATACTCACTCAAGAAGATTTTTGATGTGAATAAGTTGGATCTTGCCAAAGTCGGGAAGGCATTCGGGTTCGCTGTTCCTCCCCGTGTCAATGTCAATCTTGGGACAGGAGCTTCATCGACAACGACAAGAACGAAAAAGCGCGTGCGACCCGACAAGGACTCAGAAGAAGACGAGCCAGATGCAATGGTAGAAACAGTAGAGGAGGGCGAAGAAGAGGTTGCGGATCTACGAAAAGACAACCGTATCAGCAAGCAGCGGCGAATAGAGACACAAGGACGGAAAAAGGTGGACAAGGAGAAGTACCGACAGAAGGACAGTGGACAGTTGAAGGGCGGCCAATGGAGTCGGTGATGATGTAATACTACATTAGTTTGTCGATATTTGAGCTTGCCACGCTTGTGACATTTGGCACGTTCCGGTTGAACAACCTCCACGACCTCAAGAGTATTCACTTTACCATCTAGTTTCTGCCTATCCATGGCTACCACACAGGTATCTTGTTCTGTCGCACCTATCTGCTATAACAATTGAGGGTTATCATATTCAGCATTACCTGTGGGCATCTGGCCATTTTCTGCTCTTGGTATCGGCCTTGCGATACTTTATTGCTTGGATAACCTTCAAAAGCGTCTCGGCTTGGTGGTACAAGGGTAACACTACTTAATTGAACTGGTGGTCCCTCCATGTTAACAAAGTTTCTCCCACAGCAAGCTTTACGGGTGCCCTGATCAGTTACGCTATCGTTTGCCAGTATGCTTTTTTCTACTGCCTCTTGGGCCGTGTATACTCAAATCTCCCCTAGAAAATCTCTTGGTGTATGTGAATGGATGGATCCCGTGGCATAAAAGGAGACTCACCGCCCCTTATAGACACCTCAGCCTAACATTGCCTATATACGTCGTGCTATGCTTGATGAGGTGTGTGTGATGCCAGTAGATTTGTATCTTAACCTAATGAATCAACAAATCCTGCAGAACGTGCAATACTTCATCCTTGCGTTCTTTTGGTGGTCCTCTAAGCCTATAGCAAGTACGTCGGGACAGATATCGCGCATGTCATGACTCATGTTTTCACATCTATAGTTGCCTTGTTGCCTTACACCATCTTTTCGCTGTTCCACGCATTGACCTTTACTCGTACGACGCTGATGCCCCAGTTCCTCCCTCCGGGTCCTCCGTCGTCCTCGAATGGAGCTCCCCAGCCCCACCCCATCGCGAAAAAGCTTCAAGTATGGGTTAAAGGTGAACCTCCATTGGGCCTTTTACCTTTGAGTTCGGTTTTTAACGAGTTCCGCAGCTAATTATGACACTGCCATGCGAGTGGTTGCTTTCACTGAGCTTGTGATTCTTGTCCGCGTAGTCCTAGGCGCCGTCACTTTCCAGAACTCACTACTTTCTCCTATTATGTTTGCGCACTTCCTTCGTCAGAGGTACTACCAGTCGGCTTTCACGCGTGAAGCTGTCAGTGTCACGTCCGTTCGCATCGATCAATTTGTCCGCAAGCCAGGTAACCCTCCTGTGGTTGTGCAGATTTGGGAGAAGGCTCAGATGCTGGCGGGCCGCTGGGCTGGAACTACGTTGACGCCAAACGCTGAGGCTCGCCGTTAAGGAAGCTGGGTGGATGGGAATCCGGACTTGGGTTAGATTGTGCTTGGTGTTACTTACACTTTGAATCGTAATTGTTGTGGACGAGACGTGCATCTCAGTAGCCAGTTGCACCCTTGTATTGTTCGTATACAACGTGTCGAATCTCTGCCCTACTCGAGCGTGAAAATATGAGTGTTGTGTAGTGTCTGCGGCCATCAGAGGCAAACATTACCAATTTGTCCAGTCGAGTTGACCCGGTGAGCGAGATTTGTCCATGTCCCGTATACCTGTTCTTTCTCACTCCCCTTCAAATCCACGCAACTCGGCCGCCTCTCCTGATCCTTTCTCTCTTGAGCATCCTACTTCTCCCACGTCTCGTTCCAACGCACGTACTACCACCACTTCCTCAATGTCAACCGTTTCGTACGGTGGCTCTGTTGCCGAAACTAGGAAGAAGCAATCTAAGAGAGACGAGGTGTGCACCCCGTGCACCTTCTTCAACCGAATCCTCATGATGATCTGATGACTTATTCTCTCAGGCTATCCGTAAGAAAATTGAGTCTGAACTATCGCGCAAGCGGACTATCTCGACTACTCATGGTCAGCGCGGCGGGAAGAAGGGAAAGCCAGCCGCCGCGAAAGGCACTGTTGCTGCTCTCAAGCCGACTCCTGCTCTGACCGTTCCCGAGAATATCACTGTGTCGGAGGCCAGCCAGCTCTGTGCGGCAAAGAGGACCGATTGTGTGCTTGTTGTTGACGATGAGGAGGGCTTGAGTGGCATCTTCACCGCTAAGGATCTCGCATATCGCGTTTGAGTCATTTAGTGTTCTCTGGATTTTTTCCTTCTCATGCCATAGTGACAGGTCACTGCAGAGGGCCTCGATCCTCATACCACACCTGTCAACCAAATCATGACGCGCAATCCCATGGTCACTCGTGACACGACTAGTGCTACTGAAGCTCTTCAGTTGATGGTCTCAAAGCATTTTAGGCATTTGGTACGTTTGCCACACGTCACGTCATTTATATTCTTTGTCTTTACTCAACCTATCGTTCTATCATTCCAGCCTGTGTGCAATGAGGATGGCAATGTTGTCGGTCTGTTGGATATCACCAAGGTCTTCCATGAAGCTCTAGGAAAGATTGAGCGCAGCTCCGCCGCCTCTGAACAGCTTTTCAGCGCCATGGCCGGTGTTCAGTCCGAACTTGGCAGTGTCACCTCGAACCCTCAAGCCGCAGCCATGCTCGCTTGGGCTGAAAAGCTTCGCGAGAAGACAGCTCTGCCAGATTTGACCACCGTCATGGACTCGCGCACCCAGCCTGCTACTGTCAGCCCCAAGACCAGCGTCCGTGAGGTCGCGAAGCTGATGAAAGAAAAACGTACTACTGCGGTTTGCGTTATGGAAGCCGTTGGTCCCGCTGGGACTGCTGGTGGATCGCGGATTGCGGGAATTTTCACGAGCAAGGATATTGTGCTACGCGTCATTGCGGCCGGGCTTGACGCCGGAAGATGTGGTGTTGTCAGGGTTATGACTCCTCACCCAGATACTGCGCCACCAACAACTACGATTCATGATGCACTCAAACAAATGCACAGTATGTAGGCCATCCTCACAAGCCTTCGTTTTACTGACTCACGGCGCAGACGGCCACTATCTCAATCTTCCGGTCGTAGAAGAGGATGGGCACCTGGTTGCAATTGTCGATGTCCTTACATTGACTTACGCCACTCTGGAGCAGGTTAGTTGCTTTTTTAAAAAATAAGATACTCCCCTTACTGAAATCCCGTTTGACAGATGAATGCAGTGACTGGCGACAACGCTCTACGTGAAGCTGATGGCGGCCCAATGTGGGGACGATTCTTCGACTCCATTGGACACGACGACGGTGATTCTGTTGTCTCAGGTTCTCATCATGGACCATCAGATACCCGTTCCTTCCACTCTCTGCACCATTTGGATCATGTACAGCAATCACCTCATTCTGAAGTACATCCTAATGATTCTGCGTCTGTTGTGGATGATGACCCTGTATCTGCTCTGGAAGGATACCCTCGTCAGAAAGGAGGTGCTGCTGCATCCCCAGCTGCTCTACCCGCTGATGATGGAACCTATGTGTTCAAATTCCGAACGCCTAGTGGACGGACTCACCGATTCCAAGCTCGTCACGATGATATTGAGCACCTTCGTGAAATCGTGGCTGGTAAACTGGCCACCGATCCTTTCTTCACAGAGTGGCAGCCGACCCCCGAGTCGAATGTCCGGCCTGACCCCATCGACTTCCATCTTTCATATACCGATGCTGATGGCGACAGTGTTCTTGTTACTTCTAACAGTGATGTAACGGACGCTGTGAGCGTTGCACGTAAAGCGGGAGCTGATCGTGTCGTACTGTTCTTGCAGGGAGGCAAGGGATGGGCAGAGGCCGGTGCTGATAAGAGTGAAGCCAAGGCTGCGGCTGCCATTGCTGCTGCCCAGAAAGAGGTCAAGGAAGTCGAAAAACTAGAGGCAGTTACACCTGAGCACCCCATCTATACCCCGCCACCACCCTCACCTTTCCAAGAAGAGGTGTTTGGGATACCCAAGGATCTTTTGCTGCCTGCGAGTATTGGGGCGTTGGCAGTAGTCATTATTGGAGTCTTTACGATCTCACGTTTGACGGCAAATAATTACTAGACGATCACATATGTCTTTACGAATTATATAGTTAGTAGAGATGTTTTATAACGAAGCACTATGATCTTATTTCGAAGGCCGCGAAGACGTCTTGAGTTCACGTGGCAGGTTCTATTGATCGCGTTCCAAAGAGCAGCGTCAGTTGTCCCTCGACCTTGCAGCTGCTCTGATGCCCAAGTCTGAACGCGATGATGTCTTGGCTGCTCTGGTGATCCTTTTCTCGTCCTCCACATATCCCACAAATCTGAGCTTTCTTCTAGTCCGCCCGGATATTTTCCGCCATGGTCAACGACCTAGTCATGGATGTCACCCTACAAGCCCACCAGGAGGTGCTGCGAAGTCGTACGTTGTGTCCCGTGTGCAATACATAGTGTGTTTTTGTTGCATCTTCCTTGTACTATTGTTCTTACGACTCCGATTTCTAGTTGTAATGCAGGTGACCGGCTGTTCAATCTGCCCCGTTGAGCCATATTGACTCAGGCAATCCTTGATAGTCCATACTCCCGGGCTTTCTGGCACAAATTCTCAGCCAACTGCAGCAAACTCGCGTCCGAGCACGCCTGCCTCCGCTGTTGACGGAAAAGCGGCGAACAACTCTGCTGGAACAGGTACAAATACACCAACGAGTGCGAAGGATGGCAATCTTTACTTGGAGTGTGTAAACTGCTCCCGTCAGGTGCGTCTCACGTTCTCGTTGGATTTTTTCTCCTTTCTGTCCTCGTTATAGATTGCGTCAAGTCGATACGCGCCACACCTTACCTCCTGCCTAGGGCTTAATACGGCGCGACGAGGTGCCGCACGCACCAATAACAAGTCCAAGTGAGCAAAAATACTCTTTTACTTCTGTCATGAACCCGACTTGAGTGCTCTATTGTTTTTGTAGACCCCCTTCTGAAGCGGGTCGATCTCTCTCTCCTGCCTCTGAGGCGGGAGCCGCCTCAGATGAAAGCCCAAAGGGAAAGGCCAAAGGAAAATCATTGAATAAGCGTGCTGGTAAATACAGATGTTTAGGCGTTCCTGAAGTCTCAAACATTTCTCCTAGATGAGGCTGAATTCAACCTCAAGCGCAAGAGAGTTGGTGAGATTCACTTCTGGTAATACCTCTGTTTATCCCCTTTCCTCAGCCTGCGTCCCCTCAAGTATCGCCCGCTAAGAACCAGAAGAAACAGAAGACGACGGGTACGACCTTCGACTTCGATCTTTTAATTCTCCCTCACACTCCATAGGATCTCCTGTATCTAGGCTTAAGGCGGAAACGGAAATATCTGGACTAAGGAATAATGTACGCAGTCAACTTCCCTCCTGTCATATCTTTCGTGGACATGTGCCTCTCAGCCCCATTTTTCCCCTTCAAATTCTCATTCAAAAATTCCCTCGAAACTCCGGGATTCATCGACCGCCTCTTTTATAGGGGGGTCCTCAAGCCCCACTTCATCTCGAGGTTCCTCTCCCGGTGGCATTTCTGCTGCTACCCCTGCCTCGTCATTCTCACGGAGTCCCCATATTACGAATAAGGTCGTCACGAAAGGCTCAACCAAGGTTAATGGCGTTGGGCCACCTCGGCGCCCAAGCCCTCCTCGGCCCCCTTCAATACATGTTCCTGACTACTCCATCGGTAAGCGATCGAAGTTGCTGTCTGGTTTGACCGAGTTCTGATTCCTTGCAGATGTCGAGGGAGAGGAAACAGGCTCTTCTACTGACACGGACAGTTCATAGCTTACACACGAATCCTCTGTAATCGCTTGTTTGTGTATTTATATCGTCCTTGCATCATACGGAGTGTCTTTGGAGTTTTCAAAGCCAGCACACGGATGTCTATACAGTAATCTGTACATCAGTAGATAGAATGGAACATCATATCACGAGTAAGTACGAGGTTGACTAGCAAATGCTAGAGAGGTTTTCAATCAAGACTATGTATGGTAAGTTCGATCAACGGTCCGTATGTGGCAAGCGCTGTAAATTCTGCCTTGTGCAGCCACAGAAGCTTTCAGCAATCTGACTATGTACATATCTTGTGCCCCACCTAAGAAATTCCCTGCCGAAACCTTGAAATATTTCGGTGCAACCGCCGGTCGCGTAGTACGTACACATAGTCTTACGGACGGGCCACTGCCGAAACTGACACTGTCAAGCCTTGACCACAACCATCTCGTGACCGCGTCTTGTTCGTCCTACTTGAATCACTTTCTCGATTCGTTCGCATACCCAAGGACAGCTTCCTGGTCATGAGTGCTTCAAATTCCAATGTCCAAGGTAAAACCCTATGGTGATTTTCTCTTGCCGTTTTTAATACCCTAGCCCCGAGTTACGACATACATCGTGCTGGCGACAGTCTCCCTCTTCTTCGGCTACTGGGCCGGAGCCCAGTCACGTCGATCAGTGAACAATCCCACACCGCATTCAAAGAATACAAACGACGATAGCTACGATAGCGATGCTTCAAGCACGAATGGAGACGCCGGTAACCCTGCTCCACTACCGGTCGACGATGGATGCAAACTTGTGCGAGTTGTATATCCAATGATGAGAATGATCCTTCCTCAATTATCTACACGACAGGTTCTTGTCGTTCGAACCGACCTAGGAATGACTTCAGGCAAGATTGCAGCCCAGTACGCGTCGTTATTCCTCTGTTATCCAGTCTTCTATCAGTCTAATAACTTATCTCCTCTTTGCGTAGATGCTCGTGAGATAACTGATTGTTTAAAGTTGCGCGAGTTTCTAAACCATGATCAGACATGCCACATTAGCCTGCTACAAGTCATTACAATCCATGAATCCCGCGGTATGTGAGCCATAACTTGGTCGATGGGGGATTCAACCCTTCCTTTAGTTTCTGCGGCAATGGGAACGGACAGGGTAAGTGTTCCGGTCCTTTTCGCTGCTAGGACTAAAGCGAGATTGATATAGGCAAACAAAGATCGCTCTTCGGTGTAAAGACGAGGATGAATTGCTTTTACTGCAAGCACAAGCTCAGAGTTTGAATCTCTGTGCACGCTCTATTCAGGACGCGTCAGTCCAGTTACGTTGTGGAAGACACTTGACTGACCCCTTCGGCAGTGGCAGGACTCAGATCGCGGCAGGTTCGCGAACAGTACTTGGGATTGCAGGTGAGATCTCACGATGTCTGTGTTATCGGAGCTTGAGTCTTATGAAGGACTTCAGGACCAACACGGTTGATCAATCAAGTTACTGGGAAACTAAGACTTCTGTAGTCGTACGAATAGATTAGATACATTACTTATAGCCATCACATAACTTGAACAAATACAGGCTATTTATTCAGTACCGTCGACAAAGCTCGATTCACTTAGGCACTGTAAAACACTTTCTTTCTGGAGGACGCCCATCATCTGCCCCACCGCCATGTCGGCACACAATCCTTACTTCAACGACTCGTCTCATACGCTCACTCTCCCGCAAGAAGATTACAAGGCCTCCTACGACAATCTCATCGACGACTTCGCCAAACCCTTCACAGCCAACTCCAGCCATCAAACGTTTACTGTAGAGGCTCCAAGTCACCGCAGAGGCCCTTCCATTCCCTTCGACAAAAGCTTTTCCTCTCACTCCGATGACATGTCACACGAACCACCTTCTAATGTGTCCTACCCGCCCTTACCTGTGAAAGAGGTGGAGACAGAGAGCATATGGCATCGGGTGAGTTTCATTTCAACCTCTTTGACGATCTTGTTCTATCCAGCTTCCCAGTTTCTACCAGAGTCTCTCGCATGTCGTCTGTATATCGTCACTGTCCTCATAGAGACTACGATCGACTTGTCAATAGAAGGGGAGCTCCTCCTTCGATTGCGGTCGCAGACTGACAATGATACCAACCAAATCACGTCACGGAAGATGCCTGTGTATCTCAGCATCTTTGCGCTTGCTCAGTGCGTACAATCTCAATGAAATTATATTTCCCGGCTGATATATATAATGATAACCAGCGTGTTCCAATTAGCAATGGCGGTTGACGCTGTACATGCGAGAAACACCCTTCAATTCTTTTGTTTAGCGTAAGTCGTTTGAAAGCTAAATTCGTTCGGTCCTCTGATAATAATCCAGGGCGTTCAACGCGCTTTTCCTCGTTTATGCCGTCATACAAATTGGAGAAGTTCGTGAAGCCTTATCAAATGCTCCACAGGGCGTGGGTCCCCTGACTACCGTTATACCCATCGTGATCGCTATATGTGAAGTCTGCTACATCGGTCTTGCCTGGAAGATCTACCACGAATTCGGTTGGAAGGTTTACAAGTATTTGGGAGCAGATAGAAGAATCAAGAAGATGTATGTCAATTACCAGGTCTATGAGTGTCTGGTCAAGTTCGACGTCTTCTTCTGGGTCGGCTTCTCCGTACAATTTATTTGGCTGGTGTTGCAGAAAAATGACTGGGAGTACTATGTGACTTGTGCGGCATTGCCGCTCTCTATTGTACTTCTAGTGGAGGGCCACCTCGCTGCAAGGCATGAAAACAAATGGATGATGGCGACTTTCATGTCCGGATGCATTGGGGCCATGATTTATTTCATCTACAAAGTTAGCGCCGCGTCATGTTCAATCGTTATTCGTCTCACCACCTCTACTGTTCTAGCTCATCAAAGTTTTGATCTTAAAAGACTCTGATCAGTTCAAGTTTGTTTGGAAAACATTGACAGTGTTTTGTGAGTTTTAGCTTCTCACTCCTGCTTATGTCCTGATCTCTGTCAGCAATAATTGCCATCATTCTCCTCTTTTTGACGATGGCGTTGTCTGTAGTCATTCTGAGGAACTTTGGCCGCGGCCTGAAAGATGCATGTGAGTCAAGCATTGCCCACCTTCGTCTGCCTTATCTAACTTTGTAATAAGTGGAGAGGAGGAACAGTCCGACACACGGTCGTTACGCTTCTCAAGCACATCGGCGAGCCGCAAGCACAAATTTGAACCGTATGAGTATCAACTAATTCCCCACCTACGACTTGTCACGCTATATGTATTTGATTTACCTGGCAAAACCCCACACATACGGAAAACGGACCTTCATGGCTTTTGCTGTCTCTTCACGCTTCTGCATACCACCTCAATTACATCACTGCATCCATTCATCACATACCTTTCTACCATAAATTCGTATAGTAAGTTTCATTTGTTGGCCTACTCTGTTGATCGGGTATACCATCCACGGCTGTTCCTTTCCCTCCTGACCCCCTCCCCTTTCCTGCCCCCCTTCCTGTCGCACAGTATGCGGTATCTCAGTACTTAGATGTATAATTATTGTCGGTGGAAATTGAATATTGAATGGTTGTTGAGAAATGGAGAGTGAAACGTGGCTAGCTATTACATATATAGTATAAGCTTGTTTACAACTTTGGAGTGTTCTTTAACCCCCACTTCTCATTCCCGAATGCAACTGTAGAAAGTGATACGCTTGGCGTTTTTCTATGTCTCAACGGTATTTACGCCAGCTCTCCGCATCCATCTTCTCTCTGAACTATCTTCAAGCATACGACAGCCTGCTTCTCTTCGCGATCGATCAAACCTCCTCGGCGTGACACCGCCCTCTTCTGGTCGCTCGTCTCCTTTCAGTACCTCCTACGCAATCCCGAACGGACACCGTTATGCAGACGACCTAGAAGGTCAGAACGATGAAGCCTTAGAAGGACTCAATGCCAAGGTCAAGCTGTTAAAGGAAGTGAGTGAGTATACGCATGACAGCATCGTGTGTGAACCTCAATCATCACTCCGCATAGATTTCAATAGGAATTGGCAACGAGGTTCGAGAGTCAGCAGTGCAGTTGAGCAATATGGTGCGCCTTATTTTCTAGAAAAAATGGTCCCAAGACATATACGTCTGTGCTTAGAACGATGCGTTTGCGGAGACATCAGGTATTCTACATGGGACATTTCGGCGGATGAACAACATGGCAGACCGACATGGATGTCGTTGGCTATGGTACATTGTCTTTCTCATTGTTGTTTTCTGGTTTTTCATTATCGTGTGGTGGTTTCGCCGGTGACGCGGTACAGAATACAATGTTTTCCTCTCCTAGAGCCACCATGTCATACAAGACACATGCCAAAGGCACCCCAAAGGAAGCTACTGCGACCCTACTATTGCTACATAGATTATTACAAGTTACACAGGATAATAAACAATCTATATATGGCACGAATGGATCATGGTTCATCTCGTAATTTGGCGTTGCCGATCTCCCATATCATACGCCGCCTCAAGGCCGGCATGTCTTTTTGAGTGAAGCGAATAACTTCGTCACCTCTTGATAGTCCTTGTAAGAACTGGCAAGTGAAAACGCCACAATCGTACCCGTTTTCCTGCTGTGGTTCCTGGTAATAAATAAGCAGGACAATTACATTTTTTTTTTGGCTAATCTTACATCTATTGAGTGATCCTGCCAACCTGTGAAATTGAAAGGTAATTTCTTCTTGTTCCGATGCTCTGCATCAAGATATGCCCGTAGTGCCTGTTTGTAGTGGTCGGTCATCTATTGATTATTTATTTTGACTGTCACGTACCTTGAACACACTGTCTCGTCTCGTTCCCATGCTGTCATAAGATTCTATACGTTTTTTACGGAAATTGATAGCTGCACTAGTCCAGTGAGCATTGCTGTGGTTGACCGGAATCAGGATGACGTCTTTGGAGAAGATGTCGACCTGTAAAAGACTGGTTAGGTCAATGTAACAAGACATTACTTCAGACCATGTGCTTACCTTCTTCGTCCATTTCGCGAGGCGGCCTTTTTCATAACCCTCTTTAAGCTTTGGCCAAAAAAATGTACTTAAGTAATATATATTGAGCACTTGCATCTTGTCTGCTTTTTGCTTCGGGGGATTCTCTTTGCAATCGTCAGAGCGTCCCAAAAGTAATGCGCCGTAGAAGTTGATAATTTCGTCATTAAGCCATTGACCAGGCTGTAGGCGTGACAAATCAGTATCATTGACCTGCTCTCTGGCGTATTTCGATACAACGCCTCGCTTTTTTAAGATAATGTCAACCTGGGCATCATCCTTAGGGGGTAGAGGAGTTGGCGGCACAGGTTTTGGACGAAGCAACTGTTCAATGTCTTCATCTCTAAGGCGCTGAGATAAGCGAAGCTGCTCCAGCGTGGGCTGGAAGGGTCGTGGGGGTCGTGGCCTGTCAACAAGTCAACTGTCAAGTAGAATCAGTGTTAGCTAATAGGACATACTCGTTGAGAGTGGCCTTCGCGCGGTCAAGAGCACGTCGTAGGAAGTCCATCTCGTCAGTCTAAAAAAATCAGATCTTTTCTAGGTAGAAGGAGAAGCTGAGAGCCTACATCAGGGTATGAGTGCCGTCGAGGCGAGGATTCCCTTTCTTTCGCGTGGAGATCTATCATTGACGAGGAAGCTACAGACTAGTAAGAATATAGCTGTATAAGAGATGGGTCATACACACGAGAAAGAACACCGCGATGGTCAAGCTTCTCCAACTTGGCTTGAAATGCCAACAGGCCTGCACAGAGTCAGACTTTACGTGCTTGCAAGGGAGACAAGAAGTCCTACTCTGAAAGTCTGCGAAGTTCGATGTATAGCCTAGAGTATAGTGAGTTAAAGGGCCGTTCGCAATATGGAAACACAGCACACCACTGTTCCGTTTGATCGTGTACAACTTTCTTTGCATTTCCTCCTTGTTTTTCTGATTCTCAGCTTTTACGTTCGCTTTATGCTGGTCACAATTAGTAAAAACATGACAGGTGACAATAGGTGACTGACTGCCTTCGCAAAAATGTGTTCGCGATTATGGTAATTGCGCGGTATAACTCCACCCACGTCATTCTTTCTACCCAATTTCGGTGACAAAACTCCGTTCGCAGGAGTTTTGTTGCGACTCAATGGTGTTTCGTTGTTAGATAGACGAGTTTCTGAGGCAAAAGATGCGCCAAGGCTGTTGTGTTGTCCAGTGACGTGGTCAGCAGGGGAAGATGGGAGGATCTGTCGCAATTCTCTATCAGAAATAGAAAGTATTGTGGGACTGCGTCGTAGACGAGAATCACGACTTTTAAATGCTTGTTCTTCGGCGCCAACTCGGGTTGGGGAGGCTAAAGACGATCGATATAACGGGGATGGTGAGGGAGGTTCTGACTCGCATGGAGTAGTCGCTGTTAATTCAAGACACGAGATTAGAGAAACAATCAGGCAATCCGTTCATCAACATACGCCGAGTTGGATAGACTATTGCTCTGAAGGTATCTGAAGCAAGTGCGCCAAATTGCTGGCTGACCTGCTTGCCAAAACTCTTCCAGCGCAAGAAAAGACCAGGCTGCTCCGAAGCGCTGAAACTTCCGTCATCGTAGCCCACCATTCTCGTACGACGCTGCTTCGCTGAGTGCAGAGGTAATAATGGTGCTTCGGCTGGGCGTTTACGGGGGTTCATGGAGGACCAATGCGTGCGTACAGCAGGTTTGAACGCCGCACGAGAAAATCGAGGTGGGCCAGAACGAGTGGAATAAGGCCGATGCGGCGAGGACAATACAGACTACTACTAAGCTTGGTGGTCGGAGAGAAAGATGCGGATGTCGGGTGGGGACGAAAAAGATTGATGCTGACTAGTTCGAACTGCCTTTTGCCATCATCATGTTCGAGAGACCAATAGTAGGAACGACTACCAAGGTACTCTTATCGTGCTTCCCCCCTTTCTATACTGCCTCTCTTTCCCTTTTCTCCTCTACCAGCGTCCTAGGTCAGACGACGACGACGTTTCCATCGTTTCTCGCACACCTTCTCCCATTCCAATGGATGTAGACGGCGACACTAACAAGTATGATGAATACGTTCGAGGCGTCCCTCATGAAGTCATTACTGTTGAGACCAAAATCAAGCCCACTAACAAAGGCTTCGCCATGCTAGAGAAGCTTGGTTGGACTGAGGGCCAACCTTTGGGCATCTCCGGTGACGGTGAGGTTTTGTATGTTGACTGCCCATACATCGACACCAAACGTTCATTAGGACGTATTGACCCGATCCCCTTTCGAATTAAGAGCGACTTGACTGGTCTAGGCAAAATCAGTCAAGACGTCCGTATGATAGAGACCACTGTATCTCAACGACGCGGCCTGGACTCGGAAAGACAGCAAAAAGAAACCGAAATTCAGCGTAGAGCACGAGAGGTCCTTTAATCTCTATCGTAAATGGTATATCGGCTGTTCACTAACGTGACATACAGGAATCAGTGGCCCGAAGATCGGCTCTTGAAGACGAACTATCATCAACTCTGAAGGCATTCTACTGTACGCTCTGTGATAAACAATTCAAAACTGTTGCTCAATACGATGAACACACCAACTCTTACGCTCACCATCACAAGGCGCGTTTCAAAGACATGCAAGCTAATGTGCGCCTCAAGCCCAAGGACGAGATTGACAAGAGAAGAGAGAAGGAGAGAAAACGGGAAGAGAAGGAGTTGCGGAAAATAGCAGCAGCCAACGGAATCAAGATGACGAAACCTACAGCGGCGTTGCCCATAGCTCCCAAAGATTCTTTGCCGACAACAGGCACTGCTATTGAGGTAGAGCCCTTACCGCCACCGAGACGTGGTTGGGCGACGATATCGGGCTCTGCGACCTCACAATCAGGAACTCGAAATGGTTGGACATCTATTAGTTCCTCAGCTGCATCGTCACTCCAGTCTTCTCCCATCACGACACAACCTGGAGTGTCTTCAAATTCTAATAGTCCTCCGACTATCAAGCCTGCTTCCAATCCTACTTTCAGAACGGGTGGCTGGACATCTCTAGCCTCTACAAGTTACGAAACAGTACCACCACCTTCAACAAATCCTCCCGCTCCGCGAGGTTGGTCAAGCATGCCCCCGAACGAAAGTTCATCAGATGAATGTTCTCGTGCGCATCCAGTCACTCAGCCTTTAACCACACCATCAGCACCTTCGCCTAATCTCACGTCTATTCCAACGCCTTCCTCGGAGTCACTCCAGCAAGCCCGTTCTGGATGGCAACAGTTCCAGAAATCTAACCATAAACGACGCTGAACTTTGTTTCCCTGCTCGAAGTCGGATAATTTGTTTCAAGAACTTTTTCCGTACGCAATTATTCACAATAACATGTTTATACTCTGCTATATTTTGTAACACGAAATACGAGGGAAACTAAAAAACTACAATGTGGGCCTGTATGTGTATTGGCGGTTGATGTAATAAAAGTATATAAGGTCAAGTAAGGTCATGAACACATTGACCAAGAAGCGAAAGGATGCGGGCATGAGCAAGAACTCGAAAACGTGCGGATACGAATGAAGTCCTACTAGCTTCAATAAACATAGAGAGAAAAGAAAAAGTTACTCTGAATCGCTCCCCGAGCTATCCGAATCACTCGAGTCAGAATCACTGGCCTCTTGTGTGGGCGGCAGGGCAGTCCCACCGTTGGCCTTTGAATCAAAAAGTAACATCCGCTCCTCCAATAGTCGAATCTTCTCGGCCTCCACATCTTCATCCATACTCTTTCGTTTGAGACCGCCTGTCCCTGTCCCTTTGCCAGTTCGAACACGTTTTGTCGGAGGAGCACGTAAGGGTCGAATCACAAAGTTGTAAAGCTTCGTCAAAACAGCTGGTGGTAGTAAGTCTATCTCCAACTCAATTTCTTCAGTACTCTGCTGTCACGAGTGGATGAGAAACCACAGATCTATCGAAAACAGAGAATAGCACGCACGTCTCTGATCTCCGGAACACCTTCATGAATGATCTGAATAACCTTTTCCAACTTCTGCTCATCAAGCTTAGCGATGGACTCGCTGAGATCCTTCTTCTGCTCGAAGGTTAGAACATCATTCTCCGTGATGGGCTTTTTGAGCTTCTTCTTGGATGATGAAGACGATTTGTTCTGCTTGCCGGTCGCCTTGGAGGTTGATGCTATAGGCTGAAGCTTGTCGCGCTTTTCCTTCTTCTTCTTCTCCTTCGGTACCTTGTTACTTTTTAAAGCGGCGATATTGCCCTTCATAGCCTCTATCTGACTCTCCATTCTGGCGATGGCACCTATAATATCTGTCAGCATCTCGTCAAGAAACAAGCTTTCGTTGTCGACGCACGTTGCCGTTCCGCGTCGCTGTCTTCCTCCTCTTCTTCCTCCTCCTCTTCGTCGCTCGCAACCTCTCGAAGTGGAGGTAATGCCTTCCACTTGTCGTCGAAAACACGTTGAAGCTCGATCCCGGCTTGATTGACAGGCGTTCCCGCAGGATTGAATACGAAGCAATTTCGAATCATGAGCTTGAAGTCGTCGAAGAATTTCTGAGCTGTAGGATAGAGGCCGCCGTCCAATTTCTTACGCATCGTCGACAAGTCCATAGGCTTTTTGACCATTTTCGGATATGATGGGATGTCGAGTAACACCCAGTCTACGAAGATGAGCTCCATGATGACAATACAAAACCCACAAACGTACCAACAGGATCGTAAAAAGGGCTCGCGATAGACACGTACTGTTTTTTGTGCAAGTCATTGAGTAATCTACTGCAGAACCGGATTTGTTCGGCGGTCCCATCATCCTTCCCGGCTTTCGCCTTCCGAGGCCGCTTGGGGACATCGGCATATGCAAGGTCCTTGGGCGGAGGTGGGTGGATCTCGCGCTTAGGACGTCCAACGGCTTCCGTGTCTGAACGCCTAATGACAGGAACAGATGTTGATGGTCGGCGAGCTGCGACAACAGTTTTCTTTGGTGGAGCAGGAGGTGGTGGGGGTGGGGGCGGCGTAGCGACCTTTTCCTTTTTTGCGGCTGCAGGCTTGGTCTGCATCTATCAGTGAGACGAATACACAACGGAGCAATGAAAGAAACGCACCTCCACCACTGCTGGCATTTGCTTTATTTGCTTATCAAATACTTGCTCAACTCGTTTGCCCATCAGCGATACACCGTGGTCCGGCCCGTTGAAAGTGATGCAGTTCTGGAAAATTAACCGCACGTCGCTAATAAACTCGTCGGTATTATAGTAACGGGGATTGCTGGGGTTAGGATCGGGTTTGTTAGGGTTCGACGCAACCAACTTGCGCTCAATGGTTGAAAAGTCCATGGGTGTTTTGATGATAGTAGGATAATGAGGAATCTTGAGGGCAACATAATCGACTGGTCGCAAGAATGGACTGGCATCTTTCAGCTTCTTCAATGAACGGATTGTTGACTGACAGAACCGATATTGTGCATTTGTGACGGTAGAGGGAATGGCTGGCATCGGAGCGGGCGTGTTTGCGGACGAAGAATGTGCAGACTCTGGAGGTGGAGTGGCTGACTTCAAATGAACGACGCGCAAAGGGCAAAGACAGATTAAAATGCCGATACGCGGGTACAAAAGAAGGAGGCCTTACATTAGGCATCACATCGTTGGGTTCAGACTCCATCCGCGCCCTCTTCGCTGGAGGAGGCTGGTCCTCTTCATGAGGAGGGTACGAGGGCATAGCGACGTCGGCCATGGAGAAATCAGCGTGGAGGCCGGGAGTGGTAGCAGATGTCTCAGTGTTATCATTCATGACGACATCGTCGTGCGACAGATGGTTGACACCGTTGGTAGCAGGAACGGAAGAGTCTTCGGCGATCTTAACGTCCTCGAGGAGATCGCCTGACGATGGAAGAGGAGTGCCTTGAGGTGGGTGGATAGGGATAGTTGCTGATGGCGATGAGCAACCTGCACGACGACGAGACAAGTTGCGACAACATACCCGGGTCGAGGGGAGTGCCAATCTGAGGAACGGTGGAGGAAGCATCGGCAGACTTTTCGATGGAATCGAGCTGCTTGATGGGCATGGGTTCGTGGCGCGCGTCGCTCTCCTGCTCCTGGTAGTCAATATCTATCTTCACATCTGGAGCGACCATATTGGAGATGGGGGTTGCTGGGGACTCGACGGGGGGAGAGGGGACGCGTTGGGGGACGTCGCCATTGACGTGCTTGGCGTCGCCGTTGACGACGAGCTCGGGGGTGGGGTCGTGGACGCCGTTGGGAGTGTGACCAAAGTCATCGTTCATAATTGGCGCGTGACGGTCACGGCGTGACAAAGGAGGACAGAAGATTTGTGAGGGGACTTAGGGGAATTTGGGACTGGCATGGTCTTTATAGGCCGGAAAATTTAAGGTTCAGATCTCCCGCGCAGGGGCCATCTCTTTTGTCCCCCCTCCCTCGTCCCTCCCGTCCCCTTCTCACCTCGCCAGACTCCTCATCCATCCTGCCCTGTTCTCTACTTCTCTTCCTCCTCCTCGTCCGACACCGGTGCGAACACTGGCTTAGGTTGGTTCGCTTTCCAGGCTATAAGGTTTCGGAAAGAACCGCCACGTCAGTAAGCATAACATTGACAAACAAAGCCCACTTCAAGCCCCGCACGTGCCGTCCAGCACGCCCGGAAAGAAGGGCACCTTCTAACTCACCTGCTGTCCACTGTGGGTCGTTCTCTGCCTTCTCAGCGTACTTCAGTAGTGCTTCTCGAGGCTGCGTTCCAAGAAAAAAAGTCAGCAAGTGCACCAAAACAAACATTCATGCCATCAGCATCAGGGTAACCATCAGGCGATGAATAAAAGTAGGGCTGTCAACGAAGCCCGACTAGGACGATAACCAAGAGCCGAAAATGAAAACTTTTGACGTACATCTTCATCACGCGTTGTGTCCCGTACAAGATTTTGCACGACATGCTGAGTCGCACTGGCACCCACGCGTCCGCCTTTTCCAGGCCCAGTAACAGGTAGTTCGGGTCGTCTACTCTTCCGTGGATCCAACCTGTCCTTCTCGGCCTTCCGTTTTGTCCCTCGGCCTGGATCCATATCGCGGAACATGGGCAGGGCATGCGGGGTGATGATGGCTGGCGCCGCCAATGCATCTGACATGTCCTCTATCGTCACCTTTCTTGGTGGTCCTTTGTTTGCCAACAGCTTCGCCCCATTCAATGATGTCGTTGGAGAATATAGCACAACTATCTGTCCATTAGACAGACCTGTGACAATCTAAGATATCAATTAGTACATCATCATCGTGCGCAGCACCAATAACGCAGCATACGCACTTGATTGATCTTTGAATGCCAAAACACTCTGACAGGTGTAGAATCCACCTCCAATGTCTTAACAACCTCCAAATTATTCTTTTCCAAGAACACCAATTTCCCTTTGCTCCCTTTTGCAGTAGCTCCTGAGCCGGTGATAACGTACTTATCGTCCGGGCTGAACATAGCGTTCGTATGAGGATACAACGTCGCGAGCTCCGACCGTGTCGCAAGAGGTTTCTTGAACGCACGCAAATCCCATACTACAGGTTACCTGTTAATCTTGTTATTGCAAGACACAGAGCACCACGTACATTTGACAGTATCATCTCCACCTCTCGTCAAGACTGTATGTCCGTCGACAGAGAATGTCATTGATCCCGTTTCCGTTCCTTTGACATGGGCCCCTTCAATGGTCATGTTGGGCCGGACAAAATTCGAGCTTGTCTGCCATATGTGAACAGCTCCGTCCAGACACGCTGCAGAGGTTCAAGACCCTATGAAAGGAATAAGAAAATAATCACTGACTGCCACCAATAAGCTTTCCATCCGTAGAATAGCCACAGCTCGTGATTTTCGTCCTCGCCCCCCTATCCTTTGATTTCACGACGATGACTGTTTTCTGCTTCCGCTTGTTTTCAACGTCCCATATCCTATTGCATTTAGACAGTGTGTTCAGGACTAACCCGAATCGCACATACCTTATGGTTGAGTCAGCGGAGGAAGTTATAAAAGTTTTGGGGTCGTGAGGGTGCCATGCACAAGAAGACAATTCCCCAACGTGCCCGCTGGATTCCAGTTAGTATTAATGGATGCAGAAGCTGTACAAAAGCGACTCACGCCGTGTGCTTCATGTCACGAATATACGGGTCCCCCTTAATAAACGTAGCTCTATAGTCAGGTCGACATCCAGCTCTCAATCAATAATAAAGGTAACGTACTGCTCCTCGCCATCCCGGTCAAAGAGCCTTATTTGAGTTGTTCCTGAGACGACAAGGAACTTTTGCCCATCATTTGAATATTTCAGATCGTTGACCTTTATCAGAGGCGAGTTGAACATGGAGGACGGGAACAACGAGAAGATTGAAGTCACGCACATAGTATGTTCCCGC
The DNA here is from genome assembly GCA_018857285.1 of Termitomyces sp. Mi166#008. Lineage (NCBI taxonomy): Eukaryota > Fungi > Basidiomycota > Agaricomycetes > Agaricales > Lyophyllaceae > Termitomyces > Termitomyces sp. Mi166#008. Next base: position 61,511 of record JABAKA010000012.1, read on the forward strand.
AGGTTCCCAGCTCTTGAAGGGCTTACATTGCAGATCCATACCGCCAAAATCCCATAACTTACAGTCATAATCGTGGGATCCAGAAACTATGCGGGCGCCTGAAGGGTCTAGTGCTAAAGCCGACACAACCTTGGTGTGGTCCTTGAGAAGAAGTTCGTGCGTTATTGGGAATCGAGGCTGGTCATCACCAAAGTCTTCATGGTCAGAAGGGTCGTTTTCGGACTCTTGTTGGGTCACTGCTGCCGCGGCAGGCGAGGGTCCAGTCGACTGACTTTTGGAACCAGGCGGTTGTGACGAGCCTTTGGATGGACCGGGCTTATTTTCAGACGAGCCAGGTTCTTCAGCAGGTGTATAAGTGCTCTGGTGATCAGTTAAGCGTCGTACTCTCCATGAGAAGACACGTTTAGATATACCTCGGCAGCACGTTTGTTTTTGTCAAAACGAGTGGGATCGAGCTGCCTTTTCTTGGTCACCTTGCCAAATCCAGTGATGCCCATAGCTGCGAGCATGTCCATGTCGGCCATTGTTGCAGTTTGAGAGCTGCAGCTCCAATCGGCACTGGAAGTCTGAGGGAGTGTTACGTAACTGCAACAATTCTAGAGAACGGGTCCACGTGCAAAGGAGGAAATTGACCACTGACATGCTCATGCCACTGGCCTGTGGCTTCCACCACTTCCTAGCCCTATAAGCCATGTTAAAACGCCAGCGGCCGCCCTCCCCGCCTCCTTCTGTACCGTCGATTCCCCTGGTCGATGTTTCATATTTAGACGCGGCACGCGATGTCAAACGAAGGCGAATCTTGCCACCGTCCCTGGATGGAAAGTCGAGGGGATGGGCAACTCCGGACGCTCCTGACGACGACGACGACGAAGTGCATTTCTCGCACGATGAGAAGTCACCAAAGCCAAATGGTGTTGAATTAGCCTGTACAATGGACTCGGGAGATTACAGACAGGCTAACACTGTCCTTCACGAGCTGCACACTTTACACCAGCACCGGCTTCTCTTTGCCTCCCCCGACTTCTCGAGATCCCAGGCGCCCATCTTTTCCCAGTGTCTACCACGGTATCCACAGTCAAATCATGATGGCATGCCTTCGAAGATGATCGCGACCCATCGCCCCGAGGTTTCAGGGTGTGATTACTCTACCTCTACATACCCGAATTCCCATCCATCAACAGAGGAGATACAGCGAGTAACACAGCGATATGGAGATACGAACAGGTCTTCTAGTTACATAACTGAGATGCTCGCCTAGTCTGACATTGACTTTCTCAAGGCTGCTGGGATCTCTATTCTTATCACGAAGGCAGCAGCTCAACAATTCAGAAGAGACAAGATAACTGTACGCCAAGCCCTTTCTCACCTAGGTATTTCAATGCTCAACAATTTATACCAGATAACCGCACTAACATTTCTTCGTCATTAGATAGACCTTCATATTTAATTTCGCATGTGTACACTACATACAACGCATCAATTTTATGGATCCATGCTATCGAAAATCAAACACTTTGAGCCGCAGTCAACAGTCACGTCTAAGACTCCGTCGATCAAGCGTTGACGATGCCATCGTTCCTCATGTTATCTTGGCCCGTATGTCCTATTTCCCTCATGATTGAAGTTGCGAAGCAGGTCCCTTGAGTCCAAGATCCACAGGCTGGCCCAAAGCTCTAGTTAGTTCTCTATTAAGAAGCTTCCCAAGAGCCTGGCTATCTCTGGAGTATAACCAGTCATCGTCCGCCTCTGAGTAATCATACCGTTTGGGCCCACTAGACCAGAGTCAATGATATATCCAAGCCTCGTCATGGGAATGTGTACCTGAAGGGTGATGAAAGCCATATCTGTTTGTTGGGAGGTTGCTTGTTGATGACATAGGTTCCTTTCTCTCCCAAATAGAGAGTCAGTACTCCGCTCTACGAAAACCATGTAACTGCAATTCATTGTTAAGAAAAAGGGAAAAGACACACATGATATTCAACTTCATAATTCGAATCTACTAACTCGTCTAACAGGGTCTCTAAAGATTCGAGTAGAGAGTCCATAGTCGCTTCAGATAAGGCATGGTACCTATCCATAGGGAGGTCGCTAGAAAAGACATTCAACAAGATTGTATAATTTCAGGACTGTCGAGGGCGAACCTAACATTTATGTGTGGTGGAGGCGTACTCATCATGCGGTCGTGCCGTCGAGGTAAAAGTACGCGAAAGGCAAGTCCATAGTAGTTTGGCTGGCGCGTTCTTGAGACAATACTGCCAGTGCCTCTTGCAAGTCGTGGTACGAGTACACGAAGGGTCCTGCAGAACATGGTTTGTTTCTGAAAGTAAAATAGGGTTAGGTGTTAAACGTTAAACGTTAAGATTCGAACTGGAACGTGTACAAGTTCAAATCTTCTACTTACAGTGAACGATTTTGAGTGGTTTTGCTGTTATTTATCATCACTAGCGACACTTTGAATGTCGCTGTGTAATGGCAGAAGGTCCCAATTGCACATCAGTTAGCTTTGTGGCAGTGATATTACTAGTGAAATAGTTAACATGACAGTGGGTATGTAGACTAACCCTTTCCAACATATCGTTGCTTCTCATACTCCTTCCAAAGCGTTTTCATCGTCAGCTTTCCTCCGCTATCCAGTGCGCTAACCATCAAAGCATCTCTATTATGGTCACCAATCATACTGCACAGTGCGTACAAACCCCTTTGCAGTTCTTTACGATGTTCCAATGGCAACAAACATAGAGGATCGTTCATGGCAGTGATATACGCCTTCAGTACATAGGCGGCATGTTTCGAGAACGGCTTAGCCAAGGATTCCGCCTTCTGTGTCTCTGAATTAGGTGCGTTGTTCCGCACCATACTTTTGGTGGTCAGAGTTTCGAGCAATCTGGCAAGAGCCTTAACTTCTTCTATACCAACAGGCTGCTTAGCATTTAGCCATCGTGGTAAGGTATCTGTCACCAAAGAGGTCTGCTTCATGCCCAAACTGGATCGGACTGTGCGCACAATCATGAGGAGCTGGCGTAGGACACTGCCGAGATGAGGGAGCGTGTGAATAACAAGATCGCGACGAAGTCGGATGAGGGCGCTGATGATGTTGATGATCTTGTGGAAGATTTCCAGTGCTGTGTTATTATCATGTACGCGCGAACCGGCAAGGAAGTTGGTGATCAAACTCCATATGCTTCCTATGTCCCCGATGCGCAGCACGGCAGGCTACGAGTATGTCAACTGTCTGACTTGTCAGCATAAAAAACAGTACGCTCACTTGTTCAGTACAGTGCTTGACCACAAAGTCAAGTGTCTGGAGTCTCAACTCAATCGGGCCATCCGTAAGATCATGCCAGCTAAGAAATGTTCGCAGGCAGCGAGATGAGAATGCTTGAGTGTGCTTTAAGGTCCCTGAAGCCTTGCGTCAGTTGCAGGTGTTCGGATACATACAATATATACCTTGCGGGTGACTACGGAGCAGGATCGTAGATATCTGCAGAAGGTTAATGCGCACTTCAGGAGAATCGTTATAGTTCAGGTCTTCTGCAATTAGGTCCAGGAGCTGAGAGAATTCAGGGGCCGAAAGACTGCTACATAGCCTTGGTAAGAATAGCTCAACTCGTTGACGTGCTACAAGCCTTCATCGTTAGATATTCAGTCGCGGAGCTCGTTGGCAGACCTACCAGAAGGCGGGAGGAAATTAACGGTAGATATATATGCTGCTGTAATGTAGTCGAGGCGTGAAGATCGATCACATTCCGGGAAGAAATCGAACTCTTCGAGAAGAATAGCCAACGCTGCGACATGGACGTCACACCGTGCAGCGACATCCCCATTCCATGCTGACAGTTTCGGGAAGAGCGTTGCACCAAGGAAGGGCAGAGCATCTATGTTCACATCGTGAGGCAGTGTCCGGAGGGAAGGCGAAGAAAAGAGTGACTTGTGCCTCCAATCCACTTGCGGAAACAAAGCAAAGAGCGCCACAATGTCATAAGACTAGTATAACTTCTCATCTCCTCAACAGAGGCCATTTCAATCTGAAGCGTCGATAGTTGAGGGTAAGTTGCCGTCGAAAGAGTTTGAGAAAGCTGCTGCATCGCAGATTGTAGTTCATCCGAAAAGCTGAAATCAAAGTTGGCTTGGAGAGAAAACGAAAAAACTTGGGAACTCGCCTTTTCAATTTGAAGTCTCTATCAAGAACCATGATCATATGCATAAAACCTTGAGCACGAAAATCAGATGACGGGTGCACCGCTTGACCATTAATCTGAGCAAAGGTAGAGATCAGATTGAGTACCACGTCCGAAGAGGAATATTGTAATTTCTTGAAAGTTTCACTGGAGAGATCATCAATGCCTGTCTTGTGGCAAAGGAGATACCTAGCACGTACAAGAAAATGGACTTAAGCAGGCTCGTGGTCGTCGCATCTAATCTTTCATCGAAAAACGCGGGGGAAGTCATCGAAGCCATCAGATGTTTCAACGCGTCACAAAGTTCTTCTACCTGAAGAACGTTGTAGTCAGAGATATTGAATATAACGATAGAACTTGCACTAGAATCAATGCCATTGGGAGTGGAAAAAACACGACCGAGGAAGGCACGAAGGACAGTCAAATGCTTGCTTTTCGATATTAATGGCATCGCTGAGCTAGAGATGTGTCGATCAAGAGCCAGAGCCCTTCGTGCAAAATCGGCACGGTTTGAACGTGAAAGATACTCCACAGGCAGGGTTAACAAGAGGCGATAAGCTCCGACCGTCGTTGAAGTGGATGCTGAATCAGTACAGGAGAAATCATCGTGGGCTGAGACTATCTGCTCGACATAGTTCAAGAAGACGACTGCAAGGTTTTGTCAAGGGTAGACTCGTCTGAATAAAGCACAGACGTACCTCGAACTTTGTGTAACTCCCAGAATTGTGCCGAACGTAGGACTTGCAGAAGTAACGTCTCGGCTTGCAGTCCAGGGACTGATTGACTTGTATCTTCGGCAATACCAATAGACATGATAACCCGAACAAGTCTTTTGAGTTGCTCGGTCGAAGCAAAGGTCCTGGAAAAGGTCAGTTGAGAGTAAGACAAATTAGGCTAGAACAAGTACTCGATAACGGGGAGCCATCGTTCGACGATCATATGCATGAGGGCTAACGCACATTCTTTTTGACCTTGTTCATCTAGTGAAAGACCGTGAGCTTGACCAGACCATGACACCGGCGAAACCTGAAGGTTCTTTTCCAGATATGCCAAAGAGTGACTGAATGCTGCTTGAGAAGAGGATTGGTCCTTGTGAAGGCAAACACGAAACAAAAAACGTGACTAGGCAATTTGAGCGTCGCAAGAGATGACGATGGATGTGAGACCTACGTACCAGTTCGACAAACAATTCCGGGAGCAATTGTTCATCTTGAATGGCTTTTAAAGCCCTTTTGTAGAGCTTTTCATCGTCGAACGGGACCGGTGTAATATGTCCTGAAACATCCAAGGCGTACCAGAGGCGTAGAGAGGCCGCGGAAACGATGGAAAGTGGCCACACTGGCTGATCAGATTTTGTCAAAGATTTCATCACCTTCTTGAGGATGCGCGCAGCGAAATTTCGAACATCGCTCAGCAGTGAACGTAATTCATCTCGTAACTCCTCTGTGACCGCATGGAGTGGCAACGAAGAGAAGACGGTCATTGCGAGATGGGACGAGAGAACAAAGACGACAGCAGAGTAATCCTTTTGAGACTTGGTCAAACTGGTACTCTCCATGTTCATTGTCCTTCGCCGCTTCGGCGATCTCTCCTCTGTGCGACCCTCAGCATCGAATTTCTCCCAAGTTTGTTTTAAGAAGTTAAAAGTAGCTTGTGCAAGGGGAAGAACTTGGCTCCCACTCAGGAATGTCTGGAGAGCTTTTGAAAGACGTTGTAGGTGAGTAGCGTTGAACAAAGGACCTGACAGGGCGTTTTGATAGAGCTCTGTCGAAGAATTCTTCAAGGAAGCCGGCTCTATTGTTGACAAGGCATTGAGGAAGCATTCAGTGAAGGCGTTCACCGTCCTTGTTTTGTTGTGATATGCGAGGATAAGATCCAAAAAATTCAGATACGAAACATGAGGTCCTGGCAGCTTGAAAATTGTTGATTAATCAGATGCCTAAATGATCAAGAAAAAAAGATGCGAACCAGAAGGAGTTTTGGAAGTAAGCGAGGAACGAGAGGAACAATCATATCGTAGTCAATACGTGCCAGTGTTGACAGACATTCTACGCCGTAAATTGCCAAGTCATTATTTGCTATATACGCGCTCAGTGAGCTGGAAAACAAACATCGATGGTATGTGGTCATACCTGTCCTGATCTCGATGCTATTGAGAGCATGCCCGATGACACGGTCAAGGACCATCGTTGATTCCGTGTTCCTGCGATCGAAGAGGCTCTCCTTATCCACCACTTCTAACAAGGCAACTCTGACAGACCATGTCTTCACAGATTGTTCATGGACATCCAAAAGCGAGAGACAGGATGCAAGGAACTGTATACCTTGTGCCTGGATCTCCGTATTGGCAGACCCATGAACCCGACTTGAGCCTTGACTGACGAGAGCACCACGGTGCTTCTTGACGTACTCGATGTATGAGGCAAATAGGCGAGGGAGTACAATGTGGACCTCAGTGTTCGATTTGAGAACGGGCGCGATGGCCTCAAAAAGTTCGGTTTCCGTCTTTGAATCGCGTGTCCGGCGTAAGATATCAAGGTTGAAGAGAGTTTCTATGCCGGCATCGTAAACAATGTCAGAAAGTGCCGCGTCTGAGCTTGATAGCGCATGAAGTTCGAGCCAATAGGCTAGATAATTTTGTAAAAATACAGTGTAGACCTGACACAGTGACTATTGTAGACAATACTGGCAATTTATGGGAAAGCACTCTTACTTTCTTTTTATTTGAAGAATTCACCACTGAATTCCGATATGATGTTGCAATGAGAGATCCAATTTGCACAAGATAGTCGTCGGCTCCATGTCCTCCGTGATACGCAGTCAGAAACGCGCCAAAACACTCCAACATGGTTTCAGCATTCAGCCTTTGGGCAGAAAAGGGCCAGATTATCGCCAAGGATGAAAACACGACAGGGTTGACCGAACCTCGCAATGTTGGGTCCAATCGTCCGAGCAAGCGAAGCAAGGCTACGAGAGTGGGAGCGAATGGGATACGGCTTAGTAAATTCGGTAGCCATATCTTTAACGAACGCGTTCCCGATGAACCTCCTGCGCTTGCGGACGATATAACATCATTGAGTAAAGTCCAGAAACGGATATCAAGGAGTGGATTCAAGGTTCTACAGAGAAAGATTATAATACAAGCACGTATAATTATATGGATAACTCCGCACATTTCATTGTCTTTTTCTTTGAGAAATTTGCCCAGGATCCAGTCTACAACCACCTCTGCTTTATTCGGTACAAGAAACGAGAGATCATCCCAAACTTGACGAGCAATTTCAATCTTGAGCTGACCACCTTGAACTGGAGGATCAGATGGAGCCTTCAATGCTCGTATGAAGGCCTGAGGTGTTTTGATTGAGGTCATCCTGAGCCCCCTCAACACATGAACGTCCGAGAGTGGAAACTTGAAAAAGCTGTGCACGTGATACGGAGGACGGTTATGTCAGACAACGTCAGTCCGGGGGAGCGGGCCCGCAACTCGTTAATAATAGTTCACTGGAGCAACAACTCTTTTTATGAGTTTTGTCTTGTATCTAATAATTTCAACAATTTATCTGATCTATTCTACTGTGCTATCACTATATTTTCGCCATGACTACTGCTGATGAAGACACCACTCATATTGCATCTATATGTGAAGGTCTCCAACAGGAGGAATACGAGGTTTTGGAGGTACTTCGAGGTTGGTTCATTCATTACGCGGCCTGATTTAGTTCTCTGTAGTCGATATTTCCCGAGTGTATATCGAACGAGATGACGGACAAATCTTTAAGACTAGAGATACCTGTCGAATTTGGAACGCCACGCACAGTTCATGTTGAAGAAGATATAGTCCACACTCAAAGCAAGTCTGAAGCTGTTCCTACGGTGGTTCTTTCTTTGTCCAGCCTTCCACCTATAACACTCGAGATTGTATTGCCGGCTCTCTACCCTATGGAAAATCCACCGACATTGACCAGCATCCGCGGTGCTCATTTCTGGCTGCCCCAGATTTCTCGGCTACAACAAGTCTTGAGAGATCTTTGGCAGCCTGGAGATGGCGTTCTATACAATTGGATCGAGTTTCTACGAAACGGAGAATTTCTTGACGCACTCTCACTATTAGATGATAATAATGACATTCGGTGAGCATTGTGAATAATGAAAATTGAGTGACCATCTATAAGTGTTGGTTCAGGATTACCCATCCCTCACCCCCGATACTAACCAAAGTGCTGAAAGACTCGGACGCGTCTTCTAGTTCTTTGCGATTCACTCAAAACTCGTACCCCTGCTCAATCTGTCTGTCAACAGTCAGAGGAACCAAGTGCGTGGAGCTCTCATGCACTCATATATTTTGCCGGCCATGCCTGGGAGACTTTTGGAAGCTCTGTATCGAAGAAGGGGATGTTGGAAGGGTTGGATGTCCGGACCCCGCATGTGTCAAGGAGAGCCGCGAAGCAGATGGTGAGGAGGTTGCGCGAGTGGTCACGCAGGATGACATGGAGCGTTGGCGGTGGCTGAGAATCAAGAGGAACCTAGAGAGAGGTAAGCTGGAACTTGGGCATCAGACGGGTTAATTCAGATGCATGGTCGTCAGATCCGTCAATCATCCACTGTCCCATGGCATTTTGCCAGACGCCGGTGGTGAAGCCGACGGGAGTGGAGGAGGGGTCAGGATGGGAGCGCTTACGATCCTGTCCGGGATGCTCGTTTTCCTTTTGTGCGCTGTGCCGGCGGACGTGGTGGGTGCTGGGACACTTGAATGGAACATTGCAAGGCTGACAATGGACGACAGGCATGGACCGATTACGCCGTGCCGGATCGCGCACTCGGAGAAACTGGTTTTGGAATATCTGAGCTTTGAAGACGGGTCTCGCGAGCGGGAGGAGATAGAAAAAAGATATGGCAAGGCGAATGTAGTGAAACTAGTGGGACAGTATGAGGAGGAGCAGGCGAACAAGAGCTGGCTGGAGGCATCGACGATGGCGTGCCCGGGGTGCAAGGTGTACGTGGAAAAGTCGATGGGATGCAACCATGTAAGTAGGGTGGACTTGTTCGGGGACGTGTGCTCAGTGGACACAGATGACATGTGGAAAATGCGGACAACATTTCTGCTATCGGTGCGGGGCGAAGATCAGTGGGTATGTGCACTTTTCTACGGTGGGCCAGGGGTGCTACAATAGGCTGTTTGACTTTGGGGAAATGTTTGAGTAGAGTCTTAGACAGTTTCGGGATGGAATTGAAAGCCCGCGTGTGTTTTTTTCGGTGATGAGGACGAATACTTTGTGCAGAGCTTGTGCCAACTCTGTGTCAATACCCTCCACTTTCCATACCCCATGGATGTCTACACCACCTCCTTCACCTATCCTCGCCGTTCCCCCCATGCTGCCCTCGACTTCCCCCCCGCCACCACCGACCTCCGCCCCGACCCCCCGCCTGCCGATGCCCCCGCCCACGACTCAGACGCAATCCAGAAACTCGCAATGATGGCCATGTCTCTCCACGGCTGTCGCGTCTCCTACTTCCTCGCAAACGACGCCAGAAGCTGGAACTTCCACATAACCGGCGCATACCAGCAGGTCATGGCCGCTCGTGGTATGATCCTCAAGGAGTGTCCCATCCAAGTCCGCTCGAGTCTTCTTCATCCACCCACTTCTCACTCACCACTGTCCACAGCACCGCGCAGCTATCAAGGTGGCTCGTTCAGAGATCCTAGACTCCCCTTCTTCAAAGCCCGCTCTCAAGCTCGAAGTCAGGCGTCGTCTAGACGAGATTGCTTCACAGACCCTCGCACACATCGCGGTCGTCAACAGCCCTCTTTCTCTCTCAAATCGCACTCCTCCGGATGGCATCAGCAGCAGTGCTGGCTGGTCAGGCCTCGAGACCGAGCGGGTCTGTGAGCTCGTCGTTACCGGCCATGAAGACTCGGTAGAGCTGGCTCGCGTCCGTCTTCTAGTCATGCTCGATGAACTGGTCAGTCGCGCTCTGCATTTTCTCCGACGTGTCTCACTTTTCTTCTAGAGTGGCCTCCACTCCGAGGTGTGCGAGATCGACCACAAATTGCATGCCATCATAGCCGGGAGGAAGCGTAGTGGCTTGCAATCCATCCAGGAAGAGACAGCAACCAACATCTACCTCCCTTCTCCCTTACAAGGCCTCATGGGGCCTGAACTTGCCACTTCAGTGGGCAACTTCCGGAATGCGAATGTAATTTGGATCACAGGTGAATTCTTCGGTGTTCAGAGGGCGAGGGATATGTTATACCAGGTCTCGGTCAACAAAGTACGCACAATGTCTCATACTCGCTATCCCCGCTCACCATGCCACTAGAGCAAGTCTGTTATCTCAAGAAACACTGCGATTCTCCCTCGAAAGGTAGATTGGATGGTCACCGACAGGGCCGACGACCTCAGATCCATCATGTCCGACAATGCCACTTTCATTCATTTTCCATCTCTGGGTAGTTCAACAAGTCTTATTACTGTCTACGGCGATCATAGAGTCAACATCCAGCGCACCATCCGATCTATCATGCAGCTTGTGAGTCAATCTCGTTCGTCTTGGGAGCTGTCTCATTCAGCTTACTCAATTGACAAGGCTTGCCAATACTATGTCGGCTCGTTCTGGCTCCTACCTATGCAATTCAACGCTCTTTTGCCGCCTGCCACATTAAATCCATCCGCAGTCACTACCCTCCTCAAGCAGATTTCCATGGCAACAGGCGCTGAAGTAGTATTCAAGAGCATGTGCTTCGAGGTGCACGGTCTCGAGCATGAAGTCCGAGCTGCTGTTAGTATGATAATGGAGCTGGACATCGTCAAGGTATTTCATACTCCTTTGCTGGTCATCGCAGCTTTCTCAAATTTGTATGTAGGCCTTCCATCATGAGATTCGCTTCCAAATTGAACTTTCGAATGAACATCGCGAGTTCATTAGCGGGAAGAAGAATGGCAAAATCAACAAAATCATGCAAGCTACCAACGTCAAGATCAAGTTTGAAACCTTCAATGATTATAATTTCCTCATCGACATTGCTGGCCCCGACAACTCTGTTCTCCAAGGTCTTTCTCTCCTGCAAGAGGAGTTGCCGGCCGAGATTTCCTTCCACGTACCGGAAGCGTATCATAAACGCATCATCGGTGTTGGCGGCCGGAGCATCCAACGAATCATGAAGAAGTTTGGCGTCTATGTAAAATTCTCTAATGCCGAAGAGTTTGCTGCCCTGGGCGGCTACAACGACAACGACGACAATGTCGTCGCAAGGACTCCTGCTAAAAATGCTATTAATCTAGATAATCTTAAACAATCTGTCATGGAGCTGGTTAATCCCAAAGTACGTTGTTATCTTATCCCTCTTTCGTCCATACTAATCAATACATTTGTCCAGGACAAGGATTACGTTAATGAGACTGTATCGATCCCCCGCCGTTACCATCGGACTCTCTTGGGAGAAAAGAGCATCTTCATTCACGACATCGAAACGAAAACCAACTCTCGCGTACGTTTTCCGGACAAGGAAACTGCGTCAGATGTTGTTACGATCTTCGGTTCGGAAAGTCAAGTGCAGATCGCCGCTGCAATGCTTTTGGTAAGATCTACATTCATATTGTCCTTCATATACTCATTATATTTTTAGGACCACGTTCCATTCGAGGCCGATATGGCCGTTCCGCCTAGCGCTGAGCTCCCTCGTGTGCTCAGCGCACCTGACTTTAATAATCTTGTAGAACGTGTCAAACGCGAACTCCAGGTTTCCATTGTGCCTAATATCAAAACACCGGCCCCAGCCAATGGCAATTCTGAGGCGGATTCCCCGACGGAGATTTCATTCAAGTTCCGGTGCCAGAGGAGCAACAGCGATTTCCTCATCACGGCTCGAGAAATGCTGGAACAATTCCTACTCAACCACAATATGCATGTCTATCCCTCACCTACCGCACATATCCACAAACGGGGCGACTCTTTTGCAGATTCATTCCCCCATTTCGACAGCAAAGTACTCCCTACTGCTAAAGCTAGGGGTCATGGTATATTCTATCTTCTCTATATTATGTCCTCGCTTAACTTAGGTTATAGAATCCGTTGACATGGGCCGACCAGATCTTGGTCAAGATCGCAGGCTGAGACTCGCCAACTCCTCGCCTGATGTCAAGGCGCTCTTTAATTCCCCCGCTTATATCTACAACTTGGAAGACCACACTGATCCAGAATCTTTCTTACCACCCGCTCCTGCACCTTCGGGGTCTGCGGTCGAGTACTGGACTCCTTTGCAGCCAATCGTACGTTACCACAGTTATCAGGATATCAAAATTCGTCTAACAAGCGGGTTATTAGGGTTCTGGGATTCCTCATCGTACTCGGCACTCGACCGAAGATGCAATAAAACGGGGATCGGATTCTCTACTGGAATCCAAGCTCAAGGAGCAAATATCAAAACCGCGATCTTTGCAAAACCGGGCCCAGTCCCTTGATCTGACATTTTCCCTATCACGAATTACAGAATCTGCATCGAAATTACCTCCCGATTCACCAACGACGTCGACTGGCGATACAGGAGGAAACTCGAGCCCTAGTTCTGTTACGGCGCCTTCCTTTCCAAGTGTGTATGCCCCACCTTCAGCAGGTCGAACAGGAGCTATCGGGGGATCATCAACAGTCGCTCACAGGTCTGACCGTACACTTGACGAGGATTCTATTGGCGAGGTTTCGCGTGTCATATCTAATCTGGGCCTTTAAACTCTACTCGACACTTGAATTAATGTCGCTGGTTTCTCCATCGGGTCCGCCATTTGTACAAAAAAGTATGGACGTGTAATACAAACGGACTCGAAGTGTTTATTGCTTGCGTCTACTACTCCTCCCCTCCTTTCATCCACAGTATCACGGATAACCAGTGCACACGTACGTACCATACAGCTACTTATAGGTTACGCGGTTCCAATCCTCTATCTGTATATTATCTCTCCTGTGGTGGGCTGGTCGTATCTTTATCCCTTTCACTAATTGGTATTACATCAAAAGTCCGGGGCTAAATGAAAATACCTCGATTAATACACAATCCACGGAACCTCGAAAAGTACAAAGTCGAAAAATTCTTGGTCCATGAGAGACTGGTACTCTCCGATATACTCTTCTCCTTCCCCCCTGCTCCCTTTCGACGATGAACGATTGGACCGCGGACTCAAATAAGTGAAATGGACTTGAAGAAGATTGAACGTTTTCTTTGTGACCTTGGGATCGGGCTTCGAATTTTTGCATGAATAACTAACGTAATTTGTAGACGTCGACGATCACCTTAATAATAAGCCCAAGATAGTTTGCGGGTAGCCCGTATCGTAAGACGCTCTCGACGAAGAGGCGCACAACTTTAAGATGAACCAGGATCTTGAATGACTCCGAGAAGTTTGTTCTTGACAACCGCAAGAGCTCAGTCTTTTCAGTGTTTGTCAGTGTCACGTTGGTCCTCTCATAACGCGACGCACCCAAAGTTCTTTTTCTGTCGTGTCCGCTGTAAGGAGCTCCTCTTGTTGTTTCACCACTTCTTCTTCAGAATAAACGAAGTCACGGAGAATGAATCTGCAATGCGATATGTTCAGTAGTGTTGGTACATGGTAATATTAGCTGCAAAATTTACTTGTTCTCGCGACACCCTTGGGCAAATTCGTCATGAGTCCTCTTGAAGACCACGACACCGAAGAGAGAAAAGTCATCGTCTGAAGCAATCAACCTACGAGAATGCTTAGCGATGTGGATACAATTGTCAAGGGAGACACACCTTGAAGATCGAGGAACGACCATGGTCCCTAGTTTCTCGTATTTCAAGTTCCAGTCTTTCACGAGTGCTCTTGCACTTGATTAGTGGAATTGCGTCTGTTTAGACAGTAATCGATACCTTGGGACAGCGACCAGTAGGGTTTCGAGGTGATCAGAGTCTTGAATGAAATCGTCTTTGGAGACGAGATCGGCGAGTGAGCGCACTGAGAGATTTCCCCTGATATGGATAAGAACAGCTCATTATCACCGCGCAGAAAGACGTACAGTTTCTTTCGTTGTAATTGCGTTAAAGAGCCTTTCACGAGATTGTAATTGTTAAGCTTCGCCTTCATAGCGTTGTCGATTGAAGTCAAATCCTATGGTAGATATAGGTAGAACCATCCTGCCTTAGGAACAAGGGCTACGACACGTACCTTGCATAACGAGTCAACAATCTCTCGCAGACTTTTTTGTACATTATAACGGCCTTCGTCCCACCTCCACCCTGTCAGAAGATAGTCGTCCACGCCTTTCTCATCAATGAGAATATGCTGCACAAGTTTAGCTGGATCATTGTTTAGCAGACTCCGAAGGGTGTCGACAGTTTTCGCAACTGTTGCAGTGAAGGCGACATCTTGCTTGGGAATATCTTCAGACAATGCGATTAAACTATCAAGAGTTCCTGTCTACTGGGGGTCCATTGAGACTGTAAGCATTGAGATCTCCTTCCAACGGACCTTGAACGGCGGGATCTCGAACTGAGCAAGCCCGGTAAACTTTGACTGCTGCGAGAGCTTTGAATGCAGTTCTTGGGTCAGGCCTTCAGCCTCACCATCGTTGGGGACAGCGATGAGCCAAGTGCTTTGATCCGAGGGCATCGTTGCGCAGAGCAAGATGCGCGCGTGTGTTTACGGCTGTTTTATACCTCGTCCCTCATGCAGACACGCTCACCGGTAGTCCGTCCACTCTTCAGGTCTCGTTCTTCAGTCCTTTTCTACAGATCAATGTTTTCTAAGGCTGCGCCGTTACTACTTGGACCACATCAAGCACATTCTCTTGCCAATGGGGCGAAGGTTTCTTTTCTAGACGCATCTTGGTTCATGCCTAACTCTCCGCGTCAACCGCGTCAAGAATTCATCTCAAAGCGCATTCCAGGGGCACGATTTCTAGACCTAGATGAGGTGTCAAGCCCCCATGAACTCGGATTAAAGCATATGATGCCTGAAGAGCGCGTTTTTGCTGATGCATGTGGTATGCCCCTCATTATCGCATTCATCACCAATCTTCAATGTTCACTGAAAATATTTTGCATAGAAAAATTCGGAATTGAGAAGGAAACATACGTCGTAATGTGTGTGTCACTCATCATGGACAACCAGATTCCTGACACACCTTGGTCAGATATGACACTCATGGGATATTCTCCTCACCTCGAGCTCTCTTCATGTTTCGAACATTTGGCCACCAGAGATCTAGCATACTTGATGGAGGCCTCCCTGCATGGCTTGCAGGAGGCTTTTCTGTAGAGAGTGGTGCATTGTCACCGATAACCGCCACAAAGTACCCGACACCAACACTTCAGATTGAGGCGCTCAGAAGTAAGTCCTGTCATGTTCTATTCCCAATTGACGACGCTTGACTTCTTGTCATAAGGCTACGAACAAATAGTTGCTAATTCGACTGCTGAAGCGTCCGACCAGACCGACCTCGTTCTGGATGCTCGTTCTCATGGAAGGTTCGTCAATGAGCGGCCAAAAACAATATGTATGTACTGATCAATAAGCCGATTTCATATCAGATACAGTGGATTTGATCCAGAACCACGCCCTGGTCTGTCGTCTGGTCATATCCCTCATTCCTTCTCTTTACCATTCAATCTATTCTTACGCCAAATATCGGGTACGGATGGGACGACATATACCACATTTCTTCCGCCGGAGGAGATTCGCAGAGCTCTGGAACAAGCTGTAGGCCTTGAACGCGCCGACCTGATTATCCGTGGATCGATTCCTGTAACAACAAGTTGTGGAAGTGGGATGACTGCATGTATCTTGTGGTTAGGCCTCAAACTACTGGGAGTGGAGCGAATCAGTTTGTACGATGAGGTAGGCTCCCCGAAGAGGCTCCTCCTTGACAACTGAAATGTTAACTGCTATCAGTCTTGGACAGGGTATGCAATGAGGCCCATGAGCCGGATTGAGAAGTCCTCATGACCTCGTTGGACTTCGGGGTGGGTCAAGTACCGACTCCCTTCATCTTGGTTGTGTTATTTGATTCTTTGGGGCGATGAAATAGGATACAAGGTATGGTACTCGAATTACAAGATCATTTTGATTTTTGTCGATCTTCTTGTCAGTTCCAGGAGCCAAATGTTTGTGGTGGTACACCCCATACAAAGGGCAATTTGGTTTGCTTCAACGGCATGTCTCCAATACACCCGTGAATGGTGGAGGGCGCGTTTCTGGTAATTTCCCAAGAGCTCTTGCCGCTAGAAAGAGCAGATGAACACCCGTCAAAGTATACGATGCAGAAAACTTACGTCTCCCACTATATTGCACCTCAATCCGATGCTCCTTACCGCGACGATATACAGTCAACTGCCACCTAGCGATGGCATGTCAATCCTCCAGTCTTGCCAAACATTGCGGTGAGAAATCGCTCACCCTTCCAGTACCAAGATATTGTAGCCCTTCCTGATTATCCCCTGTAACAATTGTTGTTGTGCGAATTCTACAACTCTTCGTAACTCTGGAGCTTTCTTGCCAGAGCTCACGTCAAACACGTATGTACCCCGAATATCCGATTTACTCGTGACTGGGATGTCTAGGTCTGGGAGACTGATGAATTCCTGATACCAAGGCCGAGCCGAGTCCCACCATACCCTCATCTTCATAATACATTGGGACTGCATCAACAGCCCTGCTGTTTACCACTTCCCAAGGAACTTCTTTTCGTCGAAAGCTGAACATGAAGGATCTGACTAGGAGGGGAGGAAAGGCTTGTATGGTTTCGCTGGAAGGAGGATCGACGTCGATCGGTTTGACTCCTGTTCTTATAGATTTATCCACTGAGAGAGGCACTGCCACATATTGAAGAAAATCACAGCGGACTGCGGTGGGCGTGCGAATAGCTCGGGAACCAACTGATCGCGTCAGAGAACATAGAATCCATGAGACATACATTTTTGGTTCGGCCGAGAAATGCTGACTCCCGCTGAGCCCTGCTGCGATCGAAAGACTTCGAGACCCGAGTGCAGAACATCTGCAGAAGATGTCAGAAACTATACGCTGACCAGGTAGCTGGATTAGTTGATGCCGATGAAGAGTGTCATTTGTCTAAGTCAGCGGGCCATGAGTGGGTACACTACCGAATATCCTTCTGTCATCAAGGACCTAATGAATCTATGGCGTATCCTTTGTCCTCTCTGCCAGAAGTTGTAATCAACGACTTCGCGCCATTGTTGCCAATGAAAATGAGTCTAATACGAAAGACCTTTGGTTCACTCATTGGGTAAACATTTATTTATTGGGCCGAGCTCGGGGGTGGTCGCGTTTGATATTGATGTTGATGTACATCAGAGATAAAGAACGAAAAAGTTGGCGCCCAAAGCACCTAACAGTAATTCTACAATGCCCGCTGACAGTCTATTTCCGAGTCCAATGGCGGCTGAAGTCTGAGTCGATGCGGGTGCCATCGATGAGGAAGTCGAAGGTCCGCTGGCGCTATCAGTAGTCTCAGTAGCATTAGTGCATTGGACATCATCAGATATCGTAAAGTTGTTCGATAGGGTCAAGTCAGCACACTAAATTGCAGATTAGATAATGACGACTGAACCTGAGCATGACGTGGTTCATGCATCGTACCTGGTATAGTGTACTGTCTCCTCCGTCATAGACAATCTGAGTGCCAGGGTTGGTTAATTTTATCGAAACGTTATCAAAGGTGACAAACTTGTATTGTGACGTTTTGGCCGTCCTGAAGGCCCGTGGTGTTGCTCAGAGATGAGAAGTCGAGCGGAAAGCAGAACAGACCCTCTCCTTTAGTTTCGAAGAAGGGGACAGCTTGGGTGAAGTCGTTGAAGGAGGTAGGGTTTCCTGCGGTAGAGACTAGAACACCAGCTGGAGAGGGGGCTATTAGAGGCTCATGTCAGGTTGACAAGACATTTTCTCACTCGTGAATTGCGGATGCTCTGAATTCAGACTGAAGAATCCTCTTGATAAAGGAAACGTTGTGCGGTCCGTTGCTGAGGTCTTGTAACCATCTGAATGACAAATGATGAATGAGAGCCACAAAGAACGTTACTTTCGTCATACCGCAGAACGTAGGTTCATCGTTTTCAACAAAAACTCCTCGTGGCGGAGGGTATTGCAATTGGAAGTGAGCGCTAACGGCAGTGACAAAAGCCAAAATCAAGAGAGGAAGGTAACGCTGCATAATTGGAAAAACAAGACGTGTAGGAATGACCTGGTGAAGAATGTAACTGGATTCATCCCCTTATAATGGCCCTGTAACTGGTATGGTTGACAATGAACAAAAAAGTTTTTTCTTCCATCGAAGTACGTATACGTCACTCTTGCGGACATAGATCCTCGAATTGAGGCTGTGTGGGATTGATGTGGGATATGTGTGGGATACAGCTCAACCATATTAGTATAACTTGGGCCGAGGGATGATGCTAGCGGTGACGCGGTGACGGCTCTCGCAGCGCTTGATGGAGAAGGCGTCCGTAGCATACCTAGTCCGCGATCTGTAAATATGTTAGTGCGCCCCGGTTCAAAGTTGTTCGTGTGCGGACCATCATCTATATTTATAATTATAACCAGACTACTGATTGATATGATAATCGAGATCCCCTTGGACAATCTCTGGAGGTAGTACATATTGAGTACATAGTATCACGGCGAAGTTGCAATGGCATGCATTGCAGACCATAGCCGAACGACAGGAGTGGTGTACATACTTAGTGTGCTTAAGGCCTTGTAGCCGGAGACTTTCGTATGAAGAGGTAGACCCCCCAAGTGCGTAGACACGGTGAGTAAAGGGCGTAGATCAATATAAAGTATCAAGTGTATACAGTAAACCGGCTTGGAACTGGCTGTTTCTGAAGGACCTCAACATCTACACTATATGTTTATTACCGCGTTGACCTGCAAATACTAAGTATGTGTGTCTACGAATACATCATTAATGCCATCGGCTACCTACATGAGATATGGTATCTCATGGGCATCTTCGGATGAAGTATGAAGATTAGTACAGAAGTCCAATGCCTACTCCGATACAGCCAAGGGTGACAGCGGTGTACGCTGCCATTATGTGAGCCGCTCCAGGTGTACCAGCAGTCTGGGAAGGAGATGAAGTACTCGAAGTCTCCGTGGCTGAGGCGATGGTAGTAGTCTCATTCTGGCAAGTCATGTTTGAAGGTATGGTGAAGTTGCTTGCCAGCGTAAGGTCGGCGCACTATTCGTGTTATCATTAGTCTAAATCACACTTGAACTGTAAATAAAGAGCTTTCCTGATACAGGTTACCATCGCCTCCCGCGAAGACGATCTGTGACCATGATTCAATTTCGAACGCTTCAACTGATTATGAACATGTGTACCTGAATTGTAACATTCGAGCCATCCTGCACGCCCTCAATCCCAGCAGCAGAGATGTTCAGCGGAATGCAAAAAGTTCCTGCGTTCGTTTCTTTCGCGTAAGGGCCAACAATCTGCTGTACTCCGTTGACAGAGAAATTGTCAAATGAAACTGGGTTCTGAGCTGTTGAGATTAGGACACCAGCTGCGAGATGAAGAGTCAAGTCTAGAGCATGTTGAAGGAATAACATGGTCTTACAAGTCCAATCGGGATGTCCAGTCTTAATGCTAAAGAATCCTCCCGATAGAGGAAATGTGCTACGGTTAGCCACAGCATCCGTATAGCCGCCTATTAATCGTAATATCGATCAGTTTGCGGAGAGTGTAGAATGACCAAATTCCCCACCGCAGAAATTGGGTTCTTGATCTGCAACAAATGGACCACGAGGTTCAGGATACAGTAATCGGAAGTGAGCATCGACACCAGTGAGCAGAGCAAGGGCCGCAAAGAGTACGACCATGTTGAATTTGTACGAATACATGATTGGAGTTGCAAGTATATCAACACGTTTGCTTTCAGAGAGACTGGCGACATTTATGGATACGCTTATAGATTACATTGAGCCGATCGGATGCAGATTAAAAAACTTTTTTATCTAGCCAAGACAAGACTTGGCGTCAGTCTGAATCACTTGAAATAGCGATTGGGTGGAGGATAGAACATACAGATTTATGTAATTGAGCACAAATAAGGAGTCAGAACAAGCCTAGTACATCGTATACCGCGCAATCAATGTGCCCGACCACTTCCCATTCTTCCAAATATGACTTCTCCAATGCCAAGACCGATAATGATCGAGATTATGAACGCGGCATTGAAAGTCCTAAAGCGCTGGTAAGAGGTATGTAGATGACTTGAACTACTCGGACGCACATGACGGATAGCATTAAGACATAAGCTAGAAGAGCTTGACCTCCATGCAACAACCCTCGTGGAATATCATGCGCGAAAATGAAGGGCGGAATAGTGCGGGTAAAAGTGGATATGGGTCGCTGAATAACATCCAACGGATTCTGTCCTTGCGAGTCGTGAGACTTCAACTGAAGAGGCTTCTCTGTATCTTCAATGGGACGAGAATTGATGCCAAGGGAGGCTAGCGCAAGCCCTCTGTTTAATATTAGCACAGAGAAGGCAGAAAGGGCATATTATTGAGGAAGACATACTTGCGCCTCCAGTGATAATCGAGAGCGCTTCGCACTGCGAAAAGCCATCTTTCGAAGATGGCTAACAACACCAGACCTATGCAAGCACCAGCAACTGCACCCGTAGAAGTGGGCTTCCAAGTCTTGAATAAGAGATAATCTCCGCGAGTGAAATGCAAATAAGGAATCATTGCATCTCCCATCGACATAGTTGTGTTCGTTCCGTCCATATCCATGATTGCAATTGAGAAGTGAAGCTGAGGACCGTGTCAATTTGGTCGTGGAGATCATGTCTGAGTTTCAAAAGGTCGGCGGGGTGAGCCGGCTGTCGCAAGACAGTGAACGAAAGAAAAAACTGGAGTCAGCCTTAGACAGACTTAGACCATCCGTCTTGGTAGTCGATTGAGCTCCCTGTCGAGATGTAGCTTTCGAGTTTCGCAGAGAAAAAGAGATGATGATGTTGGTCTTTAGAAGGAGCGGTAGCCACGATTAGGTGCTCGTGTCAACGGTTCCCTGAGAGAGCCAACGCTGGCCAGAGATGGGGAACCTGGCAGGGCCATCATAATATTTGCGATGATATTGGATGCAGGTGTGGATGAACGGACTTTTTCTTAGTCGAGGTAAGAAGCTGGGAAGTTTTGAAGAGGCAATTTTGCATGATGGACCCCAGAAACTCGCCTCTGGAGAACACGTGCTAGTATATAAATCAAGCCTTTTCAATTCTGTGCAACGACAATGTTTCGAGCGTCAATTGCCCGTTCCGCGACGACGGTTTTGGCTCGTCGCAGCTATATTCTCGCTTCACGAAAAACTCGCCCTGCTTTCCAGTATCGATGTGAAAGCAACTATACGCCTCCGAAGCAAAGGACGCCTGAAGAGCAAGCCAAGAAGGAGGCGAAAGACCGCATGAATGAACTACAGAGCGATTGGGATGCAAAGGAAATCACATATGCCGAACTGAAGCCTCGAACGGAAAGTCCTGTTCCCGTGAGTGTCAGTTTATTGTCTTCCGTGGGCAGTTATCGTATGCTTAAGCAGGATACATACTTAATTGATGTTCGCGAGCCCGACGAGGTTATTCAAGGAATGATTCCCTCCGCGATCAACTTGCCACTATCCATTCTAGGAAACTCTCTACACTTGGACCGTGCCGCATTTTTTGAGAGGCACGGATTTGAAAAGCCAAGAAAGGATCAGCAGCTCATCTTCTATTGCCGCAGCGGCAAACGTAGCTCCTCAGCCAGCGATGTTGCCAAAAGAAACGGGTTTACGAAGTATGCATAACCTTTTCTCCCCTCGACAGACAGATCTGATTATAGATTTAGTATTCTGAACTATAAAGGATCATGGCTTGAGTGGGTTGAGAAGAAGAACATTGAAAAGTAGTTAGTTTTTCATATTATCATTCATACGAAGAGGTCCCGAGGTGTTCTGGGTCCTGACAAAATTGATGAACCAATCGCATAATTCCGTTGCGCATAAAGGACTCAACACTTTGACCCAACAAACAAAAAGTTCCTAGATAAGAGCAAACCCTCAAATTTGAGACTGTTGCTTCCTCCCCTCTTCTTCAGGCAATTGGTCGTTTGTTTCCTCGATATTCTACATACATCCAGTGCTTTCCGTTTACCTTGTTGGTATGGAGTTTTACCCACTCTTATGCTACGGTCTCAAACATCAGCCATTAATTCTCGATGCCCTCTTGTCAAGGATGGTACGTACACTTTCCGAACCATCGCTCAGTTAAATTACTTGCTGAAATGCTTCTCTAGATTTCGCACTGTTGATTTGAGGGGTAGATAGATGGCCCACGATGCAAATACTTTCATGTGGATGGAGTATCCACCGTTCATCTCCTTGACTTATGCCTCCCAAGTCGTCTATCCCCGGCTCACGTCCCTCCGATATTTACCCTGTCGCTCCTCGTTCCATCTGACCATCGCATCCCTCTCGTCAACCCTGGGTATGACTTGGCGGTACCGGAGGACCGTATTATCGTATTCTTCGATGTGGGATCCCTTCGTCATCACCTACCCCCTCGGACTCTCGCCTCAATGACCATCGCCAACATGTATATCGATCTTCTCACGCCTGGTCACAAGGTTAGAGTTCCCGAGTCAAACTAGGCACCCCTCTGACTCGGGGAACGTCAAATCGTACAGCCGGCAATACACTCATGGCGACTGCCTGGGATGCGAGATCTCTTGGCGTGATAAGACTAGGTCCATAAACTGCTCAGGCATGATTTTTGGAGGTGGTTGTCTGAGTCCAGGTCGAATGGTTTCGGTTGTTTGGATGTCTGCCTGCGCGCGTGCGATGCGTCAATATGAACATTCATTAACGCCAGACGTCAGTCATTCAATTAACAGGTTTTCCAGTATAGATGTTGTCCTTTAAGTGTAAAGCCGCTCATTGAAACAAATAAGAGTACGTTCCATGTCCTGTCCATCGTCGAATGTCCCTAAGAAAGTGGTGTTGTCTGTCGGTATGTAACGCTGAGTCCACGTATTTTATTGTATATCTAGGATGGAAGCAAGAGTCGCGTTAAACTTACAGCCTACTTTTAATGAAGCCAAGCCCATTCAACAAACATGACGCGTCGCGACCATGCGGACTTTGAATTCTGATCGAGTTGAACGTCACAAATCTATACATTCTCTGCAATATCTTTCCCGAGGATGCTCAAAATGTTATAAAACTTGAAATTAAGCATGTTGTCTATATAGGGATGACTTCTACAAAGTTTTGTAGTGTTACCTCAAGTAGTCCCTAAATCCGGAGACATTCAAATAGATTTTCACGTTCTACCAGCACAGATTCACCTTATCACAAACCAGTCCTGGCAGAATTTCACTGATTCTCTAAAGATCCAGGTTTGCATAGTATACAGTATTTATGGTCTAACGGGAATCAGGGACATTGTGACTGCAATCTATTAAAAATTACATTTTGAAACACCAGGGCATTTTGAAATCGTATGTGATAGTAGTGGTTAAAACAAATCCTTGATTAATTCGCTCAAACATCTATCACCGTGTAGATTGGAAGGAACACTGGTACTGCCACGAGCAAACCAGAAACAGCTTCCAAGCACTTGAGTCTCGAAAGCTTGATATCCCTAGATTTTTTCATATATTTCTGGACGTCTTAAAAGACGAGGCATGCATAGAACTGTCGGCTTATGCCGATCGCTTACCAATCTTGCCAACTTCACCAACAAGTTGTGAGGAATTCACTTCCGAACGCTTGCCTCGGTGAAGCGCAGCCACAAATTATGATTTTTGACCCTTCAACCGCATCTCATCTGAAGCCATGGCTGGTTAGGACCTTAGAACCCATGTGCGTATATGAAGCCCTTTTTTGCTGTCCTCATTCCTGACCCCAGTACTCTAGATGTGACGCTGAGCCGGGCGCGCTCGCTGACTATATTCTCGCTCTACTCAAGCACAATGTACCTGAAGGCGAAATGCGGCAGGAGCTGGCGGTTCAACTTGACGAATTTCTAGAAAAGGGTGCGCCAGCAACTCCTCGACTACTTTTTTCGTGTGACAGTCTCTCTTACAGCCGCATGTGCCTCCTTTATCGATACATTGTTCACGGTTCTTCGAACAAAATCATATCTACCATACTCTGCAGCATCGCCATCATCGCCTTCTTTTGCTTCAAAAAACCTCGACAATGGAATACCGATTCCTTTGGACGGGCTATTATCACCTTCGTTATCTCAGTCGGCCGAGCGTAGTCTTAAGAGGAATGTTGAGAATGATGAACGTGATGAACGCGCCCCGGCTAAGGCTCCACGACTAAGCAACGAAGGTCAGTTTTCGCGCTATTCAAATGGCCAAGGTGGACGAGGCGAAAATCGATCTACGGGTGGTTGGGGAGGTCGAGGGGATCAGAGGCAGAGTTCGAATGGTTATAGAGATGGTGTGGATATGCTCGGAGCTGGAATGGGAGCCGATATGGTTATGGGTGGGATGATGATGCCAGGGATGAATTCTCCAATGGGTCAGATGAATGGGCGCCGTTCACAGGTTTATCAACCTCCAGATCAGAAGCGCGGAATATGCAGAGATTATCATAGTGTGTACCCTTTCCGTCGACCGAGGCGTAATTTACTGACACTTTTTTCGTTTTCTTTTCATACAGACAATGGATACTGTGCACGAGGTGCAACATGCAAGTATAGCCATGGGGAGGATGCTGTTGTCCCCGGAATGTTTCCCATGAATGCGGCCATGCCGTTACCTTTCATGCCTATGTTTCCTGGAGCAGGTAATCCCTTTGGGATGGGTGGCGGAATGGGTACAACGTACGATCCTCATGAGGCCCGGATGGATATGCGACCAATGGGCAATCGGAATCAACGAGCGCCTCTTCTCCCTCGAATACAACAAGAGGACGGGAGTCAAGTAGTGCACACCACTGCAACAGGAGAACTCCCAGTCATTCAGGATCTTACTCCTCTCAGTCCCAATAGCGAGAAAACCACTCTTGCGGGGCAATCCCACACAGAATCCCAAAACCCCGCCCTACACTCTCTTCCTCAACACCAGTCAACTCTGACTCAGCCTGATTATAATCCTTCATCCTATGACTCAATACAGGATGGGGGCATCAACGGTCAGCCATACATGTCTACCAATCTGCCGAGAGATGTAGGCATGGATATGAGGCCACCTACTAATCATCAACCGACTAATTCACGTCCATCACGAGGGGGCGGCAGGGGACGTGGAGGCGGAGGCACATTTGGTGGGGAAAATCCTAATTTCCGGTCCGAGCGACGGAATGACAAAACTCTGGTGGTCGAGAAGATACCGGAGGACAAATTGACTCTTGAACATGTCAACGAATGGTTCAAGCGTTTTGGAACTGTCACGAATGTTGCAATTGACAGTGTAAACGCCAAAGCTTTAATCAGCTTTTCTCATCATGACGAGGCCTATGCTGCTTGGAAATCGGAGGATGCTGTCTTTAATAACCGTTTTGTCAAGCTATTCTGGCATCGGCCAATGGAAGGTCATGGTTCACTGGGCACTAGAATGTTGGCGGCATCGGCGCCATTGGTTGCAAATATTGCAAGCAGCAAAGAGACAACTCGGCCAGTCGCGACTTCGTCGAAGCCGCATCTATCTCAAAAATCTTCCGTATCTGCCTCTACCTCAGCAAGCATTCTTGCTGCGAAACAACAGCTCCTAGAGCAGCAAATTGCTGAACAGAAGTCATTAATGGCTTCGTTGGATAAAGCCTCATCCGAGGAGAAAAAGACGATAATGGCTCGTCTTCGAAAACTCGGAGAGGAGATGCACACGTCTACCATGACGGAGGCACCGATTCCTAAAGTGACTAATGGCGCCACTGACCTCGAAAAAAGAGAAAGAGATCGCTTGGACAAAGAGCTTGATATGCATAGTGCGACTGGCGGGGGAGAGGAAAGCACTGAAGACTTGAAAGCGAAGCTTGAGAAACTGAAGGCAGAAGTAAGTTAAAAACACGTGTTTTGTCTCCATCGACTAATTATGTTCGACAATAGGCTGCCAGCCTAGGAATATCTGAGAGCAGCACAGAGCCTTATTACAATGGTGGTTATAGACCACATCGCGGTCGAGGACGTGGGTCCCGTGGTTATCGCACTTCAATTCGAGGTGGCCACCTTCCACGAGCTAGTATGAAGCTGGACAACCGTTCAAAGAAACTCCTTGTTAAAGGTGTTCGTGAAGAGGGGGTTCAAAATCTTCGCGACTGGTATGAGGTTCGTGTAGAATTCTTGTTTACGATATTCGCCAAAAGTTAATTCCTGCCGTCCCGCTAGACAACTGGCCAAGTAGAATCCCTGGAAAGGCTGGATTCTGGAGACATTATTGTTACTTTCAGAAGTCGCGCCGCCGCAGAACAGGTATGAACATTGTACTGTAAGCCACCCACCGCGAATTGCTCATTTTTGTCAACAGGGCCTGGCCAAGGGAAGCAATATACCAACCGTTGGAGCCGTACAGATCACTTGGTATGCTGGCCAACTGCACATGTCAACAACAATACCAAAAGCTCCTCCGAATGTGCCCTCTGGACCTCCCGATACGGTCATGACTGAACCCTCTCTATCCCGGTCTCCTAAGATTTTACATTCTCCCCGACCCCAAGATGAAGAAGTAATTGCCAGCGGATGGGGTGAAGATGGAGATGGAGAAGATGGAATGGGCATGTTGTGAATACATTACTATTTGCAGGAAGTTGTCTGTACACAGCTATAAAAGATAGCTCTTGACGCTTGTTTTCGAGAAGATACTTACATCACATACTCCCTTAAGTATGTGACAAGTGACTCGTGTCACTCGACGTCGTGACTCGACGCGTCCATTGATCCCCAGTCGTGAGTCAAAAAAGTTCTTCATTCGAAAGAACTCGCGGCGTCTAACTCTTCTTCTGCGCACCCATCATGTCTCTATTTATCAGGCGCTTGACGCCCGCCGCTCAGCTGCGATGGGGTGCTGCTCAAACCTTTGCGCCCCGTCGACTTATGAGCAAGGGTACACTAGATCCGATGACTGGAGAATTGACTGCCTTACCGGACATCAACGTCTGCGCAACTGCCATCCATGTTTTTCTCTTTTGTTGACCTTTGAATAGATTTCGGCACTCGAGGTGATACACAATACGAAACCAGCCACCCCTCCCCCATCATCGACTCTGGTGTTTGGTCATACTTTTGTGAGTTCCGTCGAAAGAGAGCAGATGAAGCACCGATTGACAGAGATTCAAAGACGGACCACATGTTGACTATCCCTTGGAACGCAATATCCGGTTGGGGTGTTCCACAGATCAAACCATGTTGGTTTTCGCGCCAGTCAATTACCATCCACGTTGAATCGATTTTGCAGATTCACCCCTTACTTTGGAACCCAGTTCGACTGTTTTGCACTACGCTCAGACCATTTTTGAGGGCATGAAGGCTTACCGACAGGAAGATGGGAAAGTCACATTGTTTAGGCCCGATATGAACATGAAGCGAATGAACAACAGTGCCCTGAGAATTGCATTGCCTGTCAGAACAACTTCCCCTCAGTATATATCTATAGACTCATTATCCAACATCAGACTTTCGACGGAGATGCTCTTCTGGAACTCATTAAGGAGCTCATCCGCATCGATAAACATTGGATCCCCAAAGAGCCAGGCCATAGCTTGTACATTCGCCCTACTCTTAGTATGTATACATCGCACATCACTTCTTAATTGTAGACTAACTCTTGACGTTTTAGTTGGTACTCAGAAAGCCATTGGTGTGGGGCCGCCCACTGAGGCTTTACTTTTCGTTATTTGCAGTCCCGTGGGTCCTTATTATCCCAAGGGTTTCAAGCCAGTAGCCCTTTATGGTACTACAGAGTATATCCGTGCTGCTCCAGGTGGTATGTTACTTTCCTCATCCTCTGTGTGGACCAAGGCATCACTTTTATTAACAGGAACTGGTGCATACAAATTGGGTGTGAACTATGCTCCCGGTGTAATGCCTCAAAAGGAAGCTGCTGCCAAAGGATATGTGCAGAATCTTTGGCTTCACGGCCCTGAACACCATCTCACTGAGGTCCGGTTGATTGAGATATCTTCTACATTATTTTTTGATTCAGACTCGTAGGTTGGGACCATGAACATGTTTGTCGTCTTCAGAAAAGAGAACGGTGGTATGTATCTCGATACGATACCTCATCTTATACTGAATGGCATTTCAATGAAAAGCCATCGAGCTTGTTACGCCGCCTTTGGATGGGATGATTCTACCCGGTGTCACTCGTGACTCCGTCCTTGCTCTTGCCCGCGATCATATATCCGGCAAGAACCCGCTTCCCAATCTGCCCGATAACTTGATTGTTTCGGAACGACCTGTGACAATGAAAGAGGTCAAAGATGCATCAGAATCTGGTACACTTGTCGAACTATTTGGAGCTGGTAAGATTGAGCCCTTTAATTTAATTCTTCTTGAGACTCATAAATCGACGTAGGTACGGCAGCCGTGATTAGCCCTGTAGACAGAATTGGATACCTCGGTGAGGACGTGCACATTCCGACTGGAAAGGACGGCATGGGACTCGTTTCGCGCCCCATCTGGACAGAATTGGTTGGCAGGCAAACTGGTACCATTCCTAGCGAATGGAGTGTCGAAGTTACAAAATGAGAATACGTGAAAGTCGGAGTATCTATCGGGCAGAAGAATGATTTCTTGATGTGCTCTCAGGGTGTATCGGAACTGCATGGCTCCAGATGGATATGAAACGATGAAAAAGTGCCTTTGCCGATTCTTTACATTTGTTCGTATTTTATCCATATACCAAGCTATGTTATGAACCTGGTGCCACGGTTTATATCTGCTACTAGCTCCGTTTATCTAAGTTGTGCTCTGTTTCAGCCCATGACATACATGTATGACGATGCACGGCGAACTCGTTTAGTAGGTGAGACTGATAATGGGGCGCAGCAAAATTAGACGAAAGCTCGGGGGAAAGTTGAATTTTGATGCATTAAACCGACTTGTAATCCGATGATAATATACAGATCAGGGTTTTAGTTGTGTTTCTTATGGCTGGGTAAGTTGCACCGAAGTAAACTATTGTGATTCGAAAGAGAGAGAAGGATAGTGTAAGCTCACATTAATCTCCGTTTCGGTGACTCGAGACTGACACTCAGAATCCGTAACCTGGACATTAATTGTAGAAGTGTTCGTCACCCACAAGGTGAAGCAAGGGCGGGGATGGAGGCCATCGGCGTGCATACAAAGCAGACACAGAAGATGCAAAGCGAAACAGTGGCGAGCACTTGCTTGAGTACAAGCTTTACGGGGTTACCAGGAACGATCATCATGATCGGTAACTTGCAGCGCCACGTTTAGGGATAGAAAGACCATGAACAAAGGGGGTAGAGAGTAGCAATGTACAGGCCTGAATAATACTGCTAATGAACGAATCCGACTTCAAGCCATTGAGCCAGCTGTCAACTTGGAGCTGATCGAGTTATCTTGACTCCAAGAAACCACGAGTGGCGCTTACTTGCAAAAGTGGGGCGTACCATTCATGGCCTTCTTCAACGGCAAACCCTCTACCTTGCCGAGGCTATTTTTCATTCATCTATGTATGTGAACAACCTGGACACGCTCTATGCCGATTTTTTTTTCTCCATCCGAAAACAGCACACAAAACATGACATTTATCAAAATTGCCATATCGAAAGGATCAGTACGTACGTACGTACTGTCCGGCCCTCCTCCCCGGAGAGCCTTGACCCAGAAAAAGGATATCGATGCAGCATGCGTGTGTGTGCAAGTCACTCCGTATCAGTCGCAGGAAGAAATATTACCTTTGTGTACTATATAGAACGTAATTGAAGAGTTAAGATCGGGTTTTGAGGTGGGCCCAGATGAGAGAACGCGCCTTGCGCGGCAGATCGTGAAACACCACAGGGAGTCACGAGTGATAGGATAATTGCTTCAGCGATGGGAAGAACCAGCGGGCAGGTGTACGTATGTCGGCTGTGTCATCTTCTGCGAGTAGCACGCGTTGGATGCATGGTTACGAGGGTAACGACATGCAGGGCACATGAGGACGGACTCGGACGGTTCCAATTGTCTGTCTACCGGAAAAGCGTGTCGCGAAAGAAGAGGCGACAGATAAAATGTTATTGCTGGGATGCGGAGAAACGTTGCGCTGTCGCGGCGGCCTTGTGTCTTGATGTAGTCATCCATCGATAACGCATTATGGCTGAGCCCACATGTCATTCAAGACTCGACGCATAGGGACGCACATGCAGCATGTCATCTGAACAGCTATTCTTTCTATGGCCAAGTGGCACAGTGTAGCTGTCAGACCAAGGAAGTGATCATGGCGCTTGAGCCTGAGAAGCATGAAACTTTGATAGAGGATGTACGTGAAGTTTTTTAGGATGGTTAGCATTCCGGCGTCAGCTTTACTGGCCGTTCAAACTCTGGATGAGCCAGCTGGTACCTTTGCCGAAGAACATAGTTGGACAATGAATACACGATTAGGTAGCAGGCCTAGCCAATCAGCAGTGATTGCAAACATACCGTCAAAAGATCTTCTGCCGAGAAACCTGCAACAAAACGTCCCAAGATGGGTATAGTTTACCCAAACACAAGGTTCTTTTGAGAGACTCCATTAGGGACGATGTCGTTGGCACGCCGTAAGCCGCATTGGACATGGTATTCAGCGATCTCGTAGGAGATTCGGGAAGGTTGACACCCGTGGTCATGTGGATGACAAAGTGCCCAGGGTCTCGTTCGCATGAGTGACGAAGCGAAGACAAGTGACAGAAAGCTGCGATATACATGACCGCTACATATGCTTTGGGAGAGGTCATGACAGGCGCAAATACCGAACGTGTGAGGCGTCGGCTGGTCAGTGACGTCGAATATGATGAAAAGAAGACGGTCTGCAAAAGGGGAAAATGTAGACATTCCGGGGACCAACACCGTCAAGCTTGGGGCGATACACTAATGATCATCAAGATCCACCGCCATCCGCGCAATGACACTGAACGGGGCTGGGTCGGCCCAAAGTATCTCAGACGAGGCTGGACAAGGGGGAAGGATTGAAAACGCTCGGGGTAGGCACGCCACAAAAAGCGCAGTTGGTGAGCCAAGTTATTGAGTAGGAGATAAAAAGAAGGGTTCTAGGGAATGCAGTGTGTGCAAGCTGTGCGCTGGGGGCGCCAGGAGATCGGACCAATCAGACTGTGACCATGTGGTTTAGTGCGCGAGAGCACAGAGCATGAGCAGCGGGAACAGCCGAAGGAGGTCGGGAGAAGCATGGCAAAATTGAGCAGGTGAGTTTGCTAAAAGGAGAGAAGAAATCAGAAAACGAGCTTGAAAGGGATCAGCGTTTTTGGCTGGAGAAGCTAGTGCGCCATCAACTGGGTGATTTGACAGTTCGGCTGCTGTTGCACGGGAAGGAGTTTTTTTTTCCTTTTTTTTCTTTCCTCAAGAGAGGATGGATGAAGAGCACGTTGAATGTGCCTGATAGGGGATGTTTTGGGAGGGTTGATTTCCTAATCTCGATCGTGGTGTCGTCATTTCATCGATGGCTGCTGCGCCTTGCTGGGACCTCAAGGCTGGTCCATGAAGGAGAAAACGATGACATCGGCTGATATGAGATGGGGTCCCAGAAGAGTCGTGTGGGCGCCGGGGCAAGGCTGTTCTGTTCCATCGCGTGAGTCTTTGGGCCGAAGGAAGCGAAGTAGGCGGGGAAATATAATTAGTTGACGCATCAGAAGGCGCTTGTCCGATGATCGCGTGGTTTTGAGAAGAAGAGCAGGCGCCACCTGGACAAGATCCGATATGTGAGCACGCGGCGCATCAGAGTTCTGAGCGGGAGGCAAAGGATAAGCTTGGGGCTCTGGGAGAACACGCGGCAAACACGCGGCGGGTAGGCGCCTTGGCCAGCCCCTGGTGGCGCCGACGTCGGGAATCGGCATGCTGGCGGTGGGGGTGGCCGCGAGGCGTGCGCCTCGTGTGTTGTGTGGGAGGGCGTGATGGCCGGAACGGCGGTGCCGACTCCGAGGAAGCCCGATTTGGCGAAAAAGCGGGCGAAAGGGATTTTGGATATGAACCCGCTCTGGCCAAAGAGTGGCTGACCTCCCATGTCTGTTTCTCCCGACACACTCCACTCCTCCCCGCCCCTCTCCCCGCCCGCAACGACCCCCGCCGGCCTCGCAAAGCTCCTCGCTGACGCCTATGCCGACGCTGACGCCCTCCGTCGCGAGCTCGCCGCTGCCAGAAAGCGCGCAGACAACGCCGACCGCCTCGTCCAGTCCCTCCAGTCCCTCCGCCAGCTCCCAGACAGCACAAAGTCTCCCGCTCTCTCCCAGGATGCCGCAGTAGAGATCCTCAGAAAGTGGGAGCAGCGCGCCCTCGCCGCAGAGCAGGCCCGCGACGACGCCGACGTCAAACGCAGCGCCATCGAGTCCAGTTGGGCCCAGCTCAACAGCTACCTCGCCCAGCTCCAGTCTGTCGCCGCTGATGCTCGCGCAGGCTTCTCCCGCGTCTTTGACAGCGGCGGACCCTTCGTGGCCCCCGGCCAGGTCCCTGCACTGGGTCACAGAGGCAGACCCTTCCCACAGCCGGCCGTGTTCCCGTCTTTGCCGCTGCCCCCGCATCCAGGCTCCCGTCGCCCGAGAACCCCGAGCATCGACGGCTACGCCCATCCGCCCGCCAAAAAGCCTCGTGGAGACTATGATTCCGTCAGTCCCTCCCCCGTCTCCCTTCTTCCACTTGCTGATTTTGCCTCAGAACTACGTCGATCGCCACTCCCAACCACGCATGATCCTCCCCCCTCCAGATCAACACAAGTCGCCTCATCTTCTGACCCCCAACACCCATCAACGTCCTCGTTCCCACTCCCGCGACTCCTCACGCTCCTCGTCCTCGTCCACCAGCGTCGGAGACATGATCATACAAGCCTCCGAGGGCCAGCCAAACGGCAATGGCGTCGACCCTGCCCAACATCTCTCCCACTCTCGCCGAAAACACCGCCAGGACGACCTCAGAACATCCCACATTTCATCACCTCACTTTGGCACCGCTTCCCTTTCACATCACCATTATGACCACGAACCACACCCGCGCCGCGGCTATCCTTCCGACTATCAAAACGTGGTACACGACTACCGTTCCTCCCCGAAACAGGCCGGCACCGTCATCGTGTCAGGACCCGCCGGCGCTGCTGAACCTCTAGCTCAGCCTGGCCAGGCACGCGAGTTCCAGACCCACATCTTTGCTCCAGTCGTTACAGGTGCGCCGGTCAAGAAGACCAAGTTCCCCCAGCCAAGCTCTTCGACGGCCTCGATACCCCAAGGTCCGTCTCCGGGCGAGACAACAGTCCCTCCCCCGCCTGTCGCCGCATTCCCTGCCACGAACGAGCAAGGTCAGCGCATCTGCCGACAATGCGGGATGGCGGGACGGTACAAAGACGGGAAATGCGTCGAAAAGTGGGGCCCAGGTCCGATGGGCCCTGGGACGGTCTGTGATCGATGTCGTAAAAAGATGAAGCGTGTCGAACGCCGTGGTACCCTCGAAAATCAACAACACCAGCAGCAGCAGCAGCAGCAACACACCGCCCAACTTATCGGCTCCGCCACGATATCCCATCTCCCCCGCCCCCAGTTCCACACCGCCGTCCACCGCGCAGACACCCTCCCTGCAATCCCGCATCACTTTAACGTTTCGTCCACCCGCAACGACGTACACCAGCCGTCTCCCCGTCCTGCACCTCAAAACTCCACCGCCAACTCTAATGGCAACCCGCGTGCCCCGCGCAGCCCTGGCCCCTCCATCGCCGCCCTCCGCGACGACGACGTCATCCCTCGCGGCGGCACAGGCAGCCGCTCCAACTCTCGCAACGGCATCTGCCCGCCTGGATCGACCGGTGGGCGCGCAACGCCTCTAGGTCCTCCGGGCGAGTCCAAAAGAACTTCCTTGCTCAAGCACAACAGTGCCTCTAAGCGTTCGTCCCGCTCACCAGGGTCCGTCATGGACGTGGACGCTGATGGAGATGCTGACGAAGATGAGGTAGATGCCGCGTTTGAGGGACTTGTGGCGCTCGGAGAAGAGGCCGCGAGTGGGAGGGCTCATATGGAAGTGGATGAAACTGGTGATGCGGAGCAAGAATTACTCGAGGCGGTGGATGCCGCCGAGGCAAATAGCAACTCGTCGGGTAATGGTGGGAGGCTCGAGGAGGAAGAGTAAAAGGCGCGCGAGTTCTCCCCATATTCTTGGTTTCATTTCGCTCTCTCGTGTTTTGTCTCTGTGACTGTTCTTGCTTTCGACCTTCCTCCCTTGTCACAACACTTTGACGATACCCCATGATCATAACATTACGCCTACCCACAATCCATCACTTGTATTAATGCACTACTCGCTTTCGTTCGTAAAAAGTACGCCCCAAGTAGGCCATGGTATTATACATGTAACAATTTAATATTTGTAGGAACAACAACCCTTTGCAACGGCGGCTTACAGCATTGACGTAACAGTAATATTCAGTTTATCGAGTGGATATGCGAAAAACGTTTGTATTCGATTTTACAAGTAAAAGTTATCTTCAATCATCAAATTGTATGTATAGAGGTGGATGATATGTACAGGAAGGATAAACAGTGACCGCAATACCAAGGGAACAAGGATAAAAAAAAAAAAATACGATGCAAGTAGGGAAATTGTCAGAAAAGTGCGACCAAACAGGCAGGCAGATAGTAAGTAGTACATGCAAGGATGCGTCAATATGATACACAAGGCAGAAAGGTGTGGCCGTGTCAGTAAAATACGACTGACGAAGCAAGCAGGTAATACAACATGTTACATCAGTCTCCTCCACTCAATCAGCCTTTACTCGGGTGAATCGGTGGCAACTTGATCAGAGTCATCGATCTGAGCCTGCGCCTGGCGCATCTGATGAGACTTTGCCACGGCGAGCCTGACTGCGCGGATAAAGTCAGGCTATGTAGGCAGAGGGTTGAATCTGGGAATGAAAAAACTAGTATGGAAGACGAGAACTCACGATGACTGACCGCAGTCGGAGGATCCTGCGATGATGTTCATTTTCTGGGTCAAAGATAGGTATGGGCCCTGAGCTGACCATGGAAGGATGGTTGGAGGCACTGGAGGCAACGGTGGAAGGGGCAGGAGCAGCAGGGGCAGCAGGGGCAGGGGCGGCAGGGGCGGCAGGGGCAGGGGCAGTGGGCATCTAAAGGATAAGGGTGAGTGGATCGAAGCAAAAATTGAAGTTAACTTTTGAGAAAAAGAAGAACGAAGAACATACAAAGACAGCAGAAATTACCAGCTGCCTGAGGAATTCATACTTGTCATCATAGAGGGAAATGAAGAACATAAAAACTAAAAAAAAAGAAAAACATGGTAAAACAGCTTACGCTGAGTGATCGAGAGTAAGGATGGTATTGTCGGATCGGGCGACTTTGGTACGCAGGTAGACACCCTGTACGTTCTGAGAGTGCACAGGCGGACTCGGAGGATGAAGGGAGCCCGACAGAGTTGGCTGTCGGTGGGAGGTCGTAGGGAGGTGGGGGCGGGCTCGAGTCGTGTTTATTTTCCATGACTGCACGGCGGTGAAGAAAGAAATGGCAGGGTCTTTTAAAGCCATGACTTGAAAAATTCAGTCTGATTGCGATTGAATAATCATTTTTTTGCATACCTGATTCGCGTTACATCGTTGCCGCGTCCCTTGAAAATCCTATCGTACTAGGAAGTGCCCGAGCCAAATATTTTCTCGGTAAAGTTTTTTTTTTCTCGTCTCCGCCTCCACGTTATTACAATCAAGTCTTTGTCACGATGGGCGGGGAACTCGTAGGAAGCCCTGTTTTGCACCGCTTTAGTATGGTCTCCATTTAAGAACATTCGAGACCGGGATTCTAGCTGACCTCGGTGGGCCAGTGATTCAACGAGTGAGAACACGAGGGTTAGGAGATTTCCGTGTGGTCCACGATTCCCAGGCTGCCAAAGATGATAATGATACCTGAAGGAGAATTAAAGGTTATTCCCAACACGATCATTTGTCAATTGCCACGGAATCCTGAATATTACCTATGTTCGGTCGATAATGTCAACTCCTGCTGCTTCAGAGCCTTTCTCGCTCGCTTGAAATTGCGTATGCTGGCTGAGCCTTTGCTTGGAAACAGATGTTTCGGCCTCGCTCCGTAGGCTCATACAGTGGATCGTGACAATTGGGATGTTACTTGGTCTGGTTCCTGTCTGGCGACTTCAGCCTGCTATTCGAGATCAAGGTTACCGAGAATTCGGCTCTAGCCCGCATTGCAGTAATAAAGTCGTTCAAGTTCATCATCTAGGTTCTTCATAGTGACGACGTCCCTACAACAAAGCTTTTTGCACGACCTACTCGGAGAACTAAAGCTTAACGCGCTTTCCTATAGCTTGAATCAAGCAACTGCGACTTTTCTCAGTGCCTTTAGAGGGATTCA
Source organism: Termitomyces sp. Mi166#008 (assembly GCA_018857285.1). NCBI lineage: Eukaryota > Fungi > Basidiomycota > Agaricomycetes > Agaricales > Lyophyllaceae > Termitomyces > Termitomyces sp. Mi166#008. The sequence continues at coordinate 98,206 of JABAKA010000012.1, forward strand.
CCTCTTGTTAACGCCGCAGTTTTTCTCTTCGATTCCAAGGAGATCGCGATCACGTGACTAAACATTCGACTGAGTCACGTCCCTTCACTTGTCATTGTGTCCGTGTTATTCCGTTGGCCACGAAAATCGCCCCCGTGGCGAGTGCACGTTTCCCTTATTGTAACTATGTAGGAAATCAATCAGATCTCCTCAAAAAATCCTAGGAAGCGACTCACCATCAACCATCCCTCAACCGTGAACCAATATTGACAGCAAGCTACCAGGAAACCAGAAGTTCTCTAACCTCAAGCCATCTAAAAGTGACAACATGAATGCGTCAGATATTTTTGAAGAGTGCCAGCCTGTAACTTCAACTTGGCGTCTAAAAGACCTACGTGGCGCAGGGGCAAGGTCTTCCAATCTATCGCTGTGGAAAAAGTCGACCCTGTGCTGGAATCCTCTACTTTTGGAGTGAAAGATACACGCTTTGATGACAAGCCCAAGCCGGGGAATGATCCTGCACCGCCGTGACGCAAAAGTCGTTGTTCTTGGACAGGAAATTGGGAGTACCGAGTCAAACTCGGACACCCTCGTACTACTGTAATTTCACGAAAAACACGGCCTGTTTTCATGAATCGTGAACGTTGTGTTGAATGAGTGTTTTGAGGGGGTAATGGCCAGAGCTGCTGTGTAATTCAGACCTCTCCGCACGTCATTCTAGGTTCATTCGACATCGCCAATGGGAAAGCTGACTTACCAACATCCGACTACGTTGAAGGACAGTACTCCACATAAGCCGGCTGTAAGAATCTCAATTTCGAGGAGTGTCAACAAGAGTTAGTGCAAATAAATCTTACTAAAAAAAGTGATCCGACCGCATACACACAACCCAGTTCATCCCCTCAGTTCTACCAGAAATGGTTCCTCCTTTTTGTACGCCCCTTTGAAAAGGAGCTCGACGTCCTAACACTCTATGCACATTTGTGCAGCTGCGAGAATGAAGGTCGCGCGAAAATAGACGCTTCCCCTCGAGGTCCGAACCCAGAGAACTTCTCTTCGACTTTTCCATTCAAACTCGTTTTAGGAAAGAAGTCTCATTGATGTGAAATTGACCAAGACCTGCGGCTGAAGATTCTTAGTTTTTTTTCTGAAATCATCAAGGAGAAAATCACCCATACATGACAATATAGTATTGGAGCCATCGTCCAGAGATTCTCCCCAGACAACGCCTGCGAAACTCAATTTCTGGGACAGGTCGTCGAAAGGAAGTCCATGAGTTTATCTGATGTGTGCCGCGGTAGTGGAGTAAATAAGGTCAATTCGGCGGACCGGTTCCATCCGCTTATTCAAGTTATTGTTCTAAACAGTCTAGCTCAGGAGCCTATACTCAAGTCCACCAAGTCTGTGACAAATTTTCCGTCTAACTAACGACAGGTCCATAGGCGAAATCGCCCTGCCATTTATGAAGTCTCACTCTAAAAGGGTCAACGCCGTGAAGGCTCGCCCATTTTCAAATGCAACTTACACATTGGAACGGAAGATATAATAGCTCTTGTGAATCGATAATATCGTGAATTATAAGAGAACTCGACGGAAACAGAAACATGAAGATTGATTATGTATGACATATCTTGTTCTAAGAAACACTGTATGTACGTCACAATCGCTGATCAAGAGGAATTTAATTGCAATGCGCAAATTCGAACATGGCTCTACCTAAACTTGATGTTCGAGGGAGCTGGGCTGCAGGCTGGATTGCGGACTTGATAATTGTAGTATATTTCTGCTATCGTCCATTCGCTGGACATTGGGCCGAATACAAGCTAAATAATATTATATCAGTTTAAAAACGCCAGTCAACTCGAGTTTACGCATGCGCAGGTCAGTCACTTAGACTCCCCCGGTTAATGATAAAGTATGTTCGGCACTCGGCCTCGGCACAAACAGAGATATGTACTAATATGATTTGTTGGCCAGTTACCACATCCGCGTCTCACACATACCTTGTCCTGACGTTAACTTGTAGGAGTATTCGGTCCTGGGCAATAGACATCGATGCTGCTTTGACTATTGCAAATGCAATACTCGACGCCATTTATATCGACATAAGTACTCTTCTCTATCAAGGTGTGCTTTGTGTCAGTGTCCGCCAGGATTTTGCTTAGCAGTCTATGGTGTTATTGGATCCCTTCCTATAGCCGGCAATGGATGTAAAGAAAGAACAACTTGATATACTTACGTGACGCTGCCGATAAATGCCATATATGATATACTCATCCAGTGCGGCCAGCCGCTGGCACGTTTCGCAAGCGCCCACGATTTTGTTTGTGTTCACCTGCATCACCTGCAGGCAAGGATGGATAAGTGGTGTCGTCCATCGCGAAATATTTGACACAGGCCATTCTGTCGCTTGACCAAATCTGATTCGGCCACACATCATGAGCATCGGCCGGGTCCCAGCAAGAGCAGGTGAAGTCAATGTGGCGGGTAAGTTTTGGATAGTTCCTATGATTTTAAGACCTTGCTCTCGCCTTAGTGTCGGTGAAAGTGGGTCGACTAGTAGATGTTGCGAGTTTTGTTTCTCAACCTGTTCATGCTAAACAACTTCGCGTGTCACTGTGACAAGACATAGGATGCCTGCGATGACTTTTGTTTTGACCCATTCGTGGCAGGGAACTCCAGAACGGAAACACCTGAGTAATTTCCACAACCACTCGGAGTCTATCAGGACTGTTTCCTCGCTTGAAAGGCCTATCCCTGACAGACTCTTTGCCTTCTGGAAGATTCGGACAGGCGTGAAAAGCTAACCAGAACATTCTAGCAGGAATAATTAATCCACCAAAGGCAGATTGTACGTCGAGCAGATATGCAAGATAACGAATGAGAAAAGGTAGACACCTTCCAGACGAATTTGAGCAGTCGCAGTTATTGATGTTATCCGTTTAGAGACTTCTTGAGAGGTTTCGTGGTCGCTCTGGTGTTCCCTTTGGTCGGCTATGTGGATTGTAGCTTTAAAAAACCTCTGCCAGTACTAACCAAACTCATTTAGCAGATGGAAAGAGCTAGTAATTTGCACCGATAATCCCAGAACTAGATGTCAACTTGAAACAGACCGTCAAGTACTCGACTTTCGAGCTCAATCCTTACACCCGCAGGGACGAATGTTGGACCCGTTCAGCATAAGTAAGTAGTCAGTTCCGAATCCCCCAGTCCATCCAAGGTAAGGGCCTGCAAGTACACACAGGATGACCCTGCGGGCCTACTTGTGCCAGTAGATCGATTCCGAAAATTCGAGCAAATCGTCATCAGGTGCACCGGAAAGTTATCTTGCATATGTATTGAATATTGAATGGCTGTAAAAGCAAGATCTTTTCCCTTGAGTGGAACGAAGGATATCTGCTGTTCACGATTGTACGTGGATCAGGGTATCGCTGTCAAGTTATGGAGTGATATCCTAACCTTAGCTGGCAGTGCAAGCGCAAGTTGAGCATAATATAGTTCCAGGTAGTCGTAGTACGAGAAGTATTTGCTCTGGCTATCGAGCTGTATACGTAGAGCCTGAAGTCGGCGAGTAAGGATTTGATTGTAGCAAGAATCGGACCCGTTGTTGACAGTATTGTCAGGTTCTGCGACAGGACAAACAGGGCATAAAGTACTTGACGTTTTCCTTGGGCCAAGCTGCACTCCGATCGCAAGTCACTTTGAGCACAGCATACCTGCATCATGGCCCAATTCCTGGTACTTTCCCGCACCATGTACTCGCAACTGACTTCACAAAATAATCCAGATGCACTCCGAACTTTCATCGGGTAACTACTACAGTGCTAGCTCCGCGCATTTCCTTCCTTCTACACAGATTCTGACACCAGAAATAACGTAGAATGGTTGTTCTCCTAACACCGTTCTATTTGCTGTCGAAACGACTGTGGCATACGTGGTGGCTAGTGAGAAATCGGATGGCGTTCAAGGACTGTCACGTGGTTAGATCCGAGATTGAGTCGAGTCAATTCCTCTTTCTGCCCTGCCCCGTGCGGTATGTACCACCACCAATGATCAACGTGTCGACCCCATAGCACTTACACATTGGCGACGAGGTTGATCAATATAACGCAAGATACTCACCGAACCGTCATCTCAAATCAAGTCCTGGATTAATCAAAGTGCACGTGAAGCCACCACATCGATGATGGAAGCTTCCCAATAACCACTTCGAGTCTATAATACCTTCATGAAATTCAAGAAGTCGGTCTTGTCAGTCAATATACGTGTCTGGTTCTCACCCTCGCTTTTCCTTGTCGTGTCCTCGCTGGCACTAAGAAGTGATCTGTTTCCTTGTATCCGGAAGCCACACACGTCCAATCCCAAGGAATTGCAGATCGTCCGATCACAAACCATCCAGAGTCACAGCAACACCCTTTTCCCCTCTACCTATTGTCGAGCGGTTACAGATGGTCATCGATCCATCCTTCGGCGTGTGGATTCATTTATCTGTTGCACATCTGTTATCTAACTACTCTCCGGGGGTAGTGATGTATTGCGAGCAGCCTCCTGATTTCAGCCTCCCTCCTGATTTCAGCCTCCCTCCTGATTTCAGCCTCCCTCCTGATTTCAGCCTCCCTCCTGATTTCAGCTGTCTGCTGCCTCATGTACAAGAGAGGATGTTGTTTGAGAACAAGTGCAACAAGGCAGCGACAGGACTTGTTAGGTCGTAAGTATCACTCCAAAGTTGTCATTACATTCTCAGGCGCAGTTTTTACAGTTTCAGGTTGGGGACCCTCTGCTTCAAGTAATATCCAGCGACTCCTTTCACCGGCAGAGATGAATGCTGATCTTTTTTCGTGTCTAGACTAATCTACAAATTTTTGATGCTCAAAAATCAGTACGCTGCCTTCAAAAACAGATAGATTATGACGGAATGACGATTCAGTCAGGAAGCGTCCGAGTCGTTTTCTTTTTTTGTAGTATCCCTCTGCATAGTTGTGTCTTGTGTTTTCTGATAATCAGGCTTTCGAAGTTATCCGATCAAGTTTTCAATTGTTGTGCGCATCCTTCATCCACTTGTCGTGCCCGAAAACCAATATATCAGTATCGTGCCAGGGTTAGTTGACAAGTAAAAACCCTCGTTTATGATATCCTTGTGGCGGCCAAGGGTGGCGTCTAGTTACGTCACCGGACGATCACCAACAGATCATTGCAAATCTTTGAATGCATAATGGCTGTCGCTCTCAAGCCCCATAACAGATGTTTAACTTTTGCACCTTTGGAATCTTAGTGGCAGGCAACTCATGCAAAAGTGGTGTCTCCGCAAGAAATTTGAAAGGTATATAGGCGTAGCAGTACTCTTCTGTTCTCTTCCGACCCCACAGCATGACAGTAGCCGGACTAACATATACGCTGGCATGTTAGTTAATCCACGGTCTCCGGTTTGATGCAGCTTAATCTCAGAGTCTTATATCAGCCTATCGCATTCCCACAACGTTCCATCGAGTTTTCCGGGCTGTCAGGGAGAGATGACGTGGCGGATTCATTCTTGATGGCTGACTTGACGCCATCACTGGGGTTGGTTTAGGGAGGAGCTATTTCGTCAATATATAGTACACGTATCTACGTAGAAAACTACAATATCATACGGGGACAGTAACTTTTTGTGTATTTTTGTGTATGTGGCAAGACACCATGGAGGACGTGTTAGACAGGAAGAAGAGTAGATGGGCCGAGCAGGACATTCTAAAGCCTAAGATCACAATAACGTGGATACGGTCGATTCCAACTTGTTCTCGACGGTGGACTCATTGTCAGAGAGCCCAGGCGTGATATTTCTCTCCTCGCTCTGTGTTGTAGATACAGACGTGGAAGCGTGTTTCTCTGCTCTGACCGCAGCGCCCCATCCTTCTCTGACAACTCTGAAGAATTCGGGCTGCGTACAGAGAACTCGTGTCAAAAACACAGAAGGAGTATCGAATGACAAAATGCTCACTATCTGAAACAGGCGAACAAGGCGGCGACGTTGCAACTCTCTCGTATCTAACCTCCTCGGCTGAAGCGGCGATGGATGGGCCATGGACACTGTAACAACAGGATAGGCCAAGAGGACGGCAGACGAGACCTTGAAACACACTCGATGAAAAAGGGAACCTTCAAAGCTCAAAAGAAATTTACGTTGAGACGACGACGACCAAGTTCCTTGTGGGCAAGCTATACGGCCAGGTCAGATTATAAGGTCTGAGAAGGGCAACCACATCACGCACACTCTGAGTAGCCATGTTGGAGAGATCGTCCTGAAGCCTGGGAAGGCGAGAGCGTAAGTAGGGGTGATTACGGAAAGTCGTCCGGATTTGGTAGTTGGGAAGTCTGCCAACACGATCTTCAATAGCAGGATTTACACCAGAAGGCTGATGGGAGAGATCGAATGAATACATAAACCCGTATAAAGAGGAACAGGATTCTTCAGGTGACTTGGTAGGCATGTGCAGGGATGGCGAATGAGAGTGTGAAGGAAGGATGGAAGCAGGGCCCATTTTATTACAGTCACGGTCCCCGTGCTTGCAGAAAAAAAGGGATGGGTAATCTGTGCAAACAATGTAGTTGACCTTGCCCCCAGCGGACTTCGCACCAGAGAACTTCTCGCCCATTGGACCAGAACTTTGGATGCCTCATACCAACTCTCATCGTGCCTTGTTATTTTGCTCTCACTGGCCGACAATCGATGGTTGACAAGGAATAAGAATTCGAAGTGAAGGTCGATTGAGCATATTTGATGACGGAGGTATTTCTCATTCCCTATTCCACAACGTTGACTGTCTTCCGTTTGAGATTCCATTTGGATTCGTGGCTACTTCTGAAGTCGTACAGAGCTTGGGCTATTCGGTCCTGCTTCCTTTTTCCTAGTTCTGTGCGGTTCTTGGGCCTGTTTGAAGTCATTATCTTCAAACGAGTCTTAATATTTTGTACTAAGCATCTTGTGAGGGTAAATAACGCAAGTAAAACGAACCTGGGACCAGTGCCTTTCCAGTTCATTTGGAAGACTGGTTATCCACACCATTTGTCGTATAATATAAATTGTAGGTCCTTCAATCAGATTATTTTGAGTGACTATCTCATGCCATGAGATTCTTCGAGTGCGTAGCTCTTGGCGGACAGGAGCATCTTAGTCGCCGCCTCTCTCGAGCCCTCTGTTGCTGCTATTGGCCAGGAGTCGGGATTACCATAATTGGGGTAGGCGCACTCACGTGACGGTAGTTCTTCCCCTGTCAATGTCCTTTCCTGACAATTGATGCGCCCTCCCATAGCGCCTGTATAATGAGCGCAGTCAATAAGAGCCGTGTAGTTCTAAAGATAGGCCCCTACCGAGTCAAAAAAGTGGCAGTCGTGCAACGCAAACTCACCCTCCCCTGTGAGTACACAGAACTGTAGGGCCCCAAGGCAGCAGCACAAAGAAAGGCCACTACGCCTTCAGGTAAGAAATCAGGTTTTTATGAGGAAAGAGTTCCGTTAGGCAAACGGAAACGCACACCTGTCTGTATCCTGGATGCCACGCCCACCCTTGTCCGTAGCCAATGCAAGGTCGCATCGTGATCTAAGCTGGACCGTCTACGCTTGGAATCCTTATGTTTCAATCCAAACTGTCTAATAATTCAGGATATTCTGGTTGAGAATATAGAAGGCGCCACACGCCAAACCTCGAGCTTTTACAGATCTCTATAGTGTCTCAAATCGTATTTTGGCATTGATGCTTCTTGCTAGATGCTAGCATCTCCGAAACCTCGACTTGGAACTGTGAAGCGTGCGAACGTCAACAATTACTGGGTCAATGGACAGCAACCCGCCGGCTTTAGCATTCGAAAAAGGCCACTGACGTTATCCAGCAATCCTCCAAAGTGGCAATTGTGAAGTTGTGATATGTGTTGCAAGTTAGAGGAGGAAGGATCACAGCTGACTGCCAGCTCATCAGAATAAGTAGATGTCTTCTCTCTGTGTATCTTGGAGATTCTAGGATGAGGATTCTCATTCCCGAGAGTCACTTGCGACATGGTCTAGAAAATGGCTTTCTACAAAACGCGGTGAATAGAGACCGGCTTTATCAAAGGCATCTAGGTACAATGATAGCAGGCGTGACAGAGAGGTATGGGAGAGATGATGAAGACTTGGAGGGCTCTGCACAGTCGGCATGTAAAGTGGGTGATTTATGTAAAGGGAGAGTGGGAACTTTCTGACGACTCGTTCAAGCTCCCAACTCCGCCCACGAATTCCAATTGGCAGCGACACTGTACAAATCCATTGTGCTGGAATTATTGCGCGTTGCACAACATTCTCTTTACATCTTTCTCAACTGATTCCAAGTAACAATTTTTTTCTTGACAATTGGAGACGTTCGAGCTTTTGCTCTATCTTGCCGCATGAGCCTTACGAATACCCAGAAACAACCCAGAAAGATATTTGAGAAGTCCTCAATTTTCGGCTATGATTTCAAGAAGACCTGTGGTGATGACTGATTGTATTTCTTCGTAAGGACAATCAGGAAACGCAATTCTCTTTCCAGCTTACGGACAGCAATTTATACACGGATCCAAGCTTTTACCAAGAACATATAATTATCTTACAACGAGATCATATCACTAAGAAAGGGTGCTGTGACCAGAAGAGGGTTTATCTATTCCAAAGTGAAAATTCTTCAGCCTCGGTCAGTCGTCAAATTGGTTCCTGCAGTGAACTTACGCATTTTTGAGCACTGAGGTTCAACCCTTTGAATCTGCGACGCTTGTAATGAGGAGCTGAGTCTGGATCGCTGACTATCTTCACGTGATGGTTCAGAGCATGGAGAAAGGCCGCGATGAGAACCTGGAACAACGAGTTGGGTCAGGTTCTGACTGCAATGCTAGTATACCAACATCGTAGCCTTGCGTAATGGGTCACTACCATTGCCAAAGCGTCAAAGCTTATCGCAATTGTAAGGCTGGACTTTGTAGCTGGCTGCCATTATCTCCAAGCCGAGATCCTTTGGGTCAATCTGAAGGATATCCTAGATCAATGGTAACGCGAGTGTCCAACCAGATGCACCAAGCTGCTTTCCAATCATACTAACAGTGGACTACGCTTATGATCGGACATTCTCATTATTGTGGCGAATTTGAGTTGTTCTTTCAGGTGGCGCTTTTCAACGTGTGATCTCTTTGTCCATCATTCATTCTGAAGCCTTGTAACGGCTATTTATTTAGGGATCTACAGGAGTGTCTCATACGCGTCTTTCGTGTGGCGATGGCTACTCCGGACGGCGTTTAAATCATAATCCAACAAAACGGTGTGGACGTCGCCCAGAACTCTTTCCATCAACAGGGTCTCAATACGGAGAAAATTCGATATCTATTGCCATCTGTTGTTATCAGGATATGCCGAGGGCATCGACATAACGTCGTGTTTGTTCCTCTATAACCTCGAATCAAGAAGCAGCAAGGGTTGTATAGTCACGCATACTTATTTACAGAGATGAATATACATTATAAACAAATTAGAGATACCCAGAAGACTAATAACTATCATCTCTCAAGAAATAAAATTGCTAATATACAAGGCATATCAAGATGACACATACTCCGAACTTTCACAGCTGGATAGACCACCCGTAAGTAGCCTTACTTATGAGTACATTAGGTGCATGCGGGTGTCTTATCGGAGGGTTCCCGCATGATACTCTCATCGGCATCCTAGATAGATGCTGATGCGAGGGTCTTTTGGCGCTCTTCGGAGACTGCAGCACCCCATCCTTCTCTGACGACATCGAAGAATTGCGGCTGAGTTTGTCAGTTCAAATCAGAGGTGTGGTACAAATGTCAAAGAACTCACGATCTTGAACAGGCGAACAAGACGGTCACGCTGTCGCTCCCTTTCATCCAGGCATACATGCTGGGGCCTTGCAATGGAGGAATGGGTTGCAAACATTGTGCCAGAAAAATGCGGCGGCAAGGGTGCTTGTGCGAACATGCCCGGAGATTGAACCTGGAGAAAGAGAACGAAGTGAGATTCGATTCGGTAGAGGCGACCACGACGACGGACATAATCAGGTCCGTTAGCTTCATCGTCAAATTGGAGCGGCTGTACAACAAGACTTCGGTAAATGCTTGGAAAAGAATAAAGAACACGTACGACCAAGATTGACATATTGGTCGCATCATGATAATGGCTGGTTTGCAACGGATAGGGATATGGTCGTAAGCTGGGTTGGTGTTGATATGTCGGGAGTCCACTTGCGTCAACATGGGGATTTGAAGCTGAATGCGGACCGGATGGGAGGAAAACTTGAGAGGAAGGCAGAGCTTGGGAATGGGAGTTGTTGGGAGCGTCTGTGTGTGCGGATTGAGAGGTAGGAGTGTCCATGAAGATGGATTAGAGAGGGATGGGAAGCGATGAAGGCTTGAAGGGCCTGATAGTGATACATCAGTGCTCGGCTTTTGAGATCGCCTTCTGAAAAAGGTCACACACCCTGTGTAAACACTACCCTGTCCAATCTCGATTCTGATTGAACCCTGCTGCAGTAACAATTCCCAGCCGGATGAACCTCAATTCGTACATGATGTCCCTCCGTGTCTCCTCCACGTCCCAGGGCTGTCGCGCTGCCATCGGGCTCTCCAAACAGAGTGAGCAGGGGCCGTCCGGTGATCAACTCATTTGCCTCCGTGGGCTAACGATCGAGGTTGTAGCTCATGCAGCGCTCATGGCTGATCGTGAACCTTCGATATCGGGTGTGGAAGCACTTCTTCGGTCTCCTCGTCCTCATCCTCCAAATGGGCGAGGTTCTGTTGAAGATTCAGCTTGAGATAGAGGACATTGGGATGAAGAATGTTACATTTCTCAGGCCAGTGCACGGTTTTCCTTCCCTCCGCCCGTGATGCAAGCCGCCGTCCCAGTTCACGGGAAAACGTTCCCTCCTCAAATCAAAGCAACGTTACACAACAACACTTAACGGCAAATAGACGCTGAGGGTCTTCGTATTACGAAGGCTCAAGTACGCTATGTCAAGTGATTCCCGATTCAAGAAGAGTCAAGAGTCCCTCTGACAAACTTCGTTCATCCTTGTAACTTGAATTCCTTGGACACGAAAGGGATGACCTGCACTCCGGGGCAACGTGAAGCATAGCTGGGAGCCCGAATTGCTGGCATGATCGTCCCATGGTTCCTGCTGATCTAGCGCTCGAATCTAGCTCTAGGGGGCCATACAACCATAATTGTCCTCGTCTGCCGTGCTGAACTTTCTTTTGAGGAAAAGGAGGGCTCATTCTCAGTTACAACATCGTTGTTCGGAATCTTACCTTGTTTTCTTCGACATGCTCCTCATCCCCAACGATCTCAAAAGACTGTTTCATAGAAAGTGCCCTCGTTCTGATTATCAAAATATTCTGGTCTCTCCGTTTTCTGGCGTTTACACTCTTCCTCCTGTAATCAAAGACTCCGGGTCAGTCGTCACATTCACGTGACTTATGCGGGGCCGATATTAGTCGAGTGACTCGCCTTCTCTTTGCTCTCGCCCCGTTCTGATTTTGACGATAATCAGCAGTTTGTGCAACTATACCGTCTGTGGTATAAGACAACTTAGTATAACGACCACAAGATGAACAAAAATTTCGAACCGCCTAAGTCCACACCAAATCGCAAGACATCGTTCACGCTAGATGGCCCACATGATTTCAAGAATTTCCAAGTCCATGCAACTGCCCCAAGACAGCAAGAAAACCTTGAAAATTCTTCTAATCAGTCTCTCTTGAATATGAAGTTAGGCAAAACAAACTCACTCCTTCTGCCCTCCACCCCTTTCGGCCGCTTGCTACCCGAAAGTTCTGCCCTGATCCCATACGATTATCATCCAATGCAGAAGAAACCAAGAATGGGATCTTCCCATAGGGGTTCTATACTTGAGGATGTTCAGAGCGTCATTCCTGGATCCCAGCAGATGACGTTAAAGTCTCAAACTTGTAAATCTGAAATGCTCATTCACCCTCAACGTTAACTTTGTCCTGAGTGCTATAATCCCGTAGGTTTGTTTAATCAAGTCCGTTCGGTGAGTGCCGCAGCGTATCGAAGCGTTGACTAAAACGTGTGACCAGGCTGAGCATTGTTCGAAATTCCTTTGCAGCCAATCTGAGCCAGGGTGTGCGACTAGAAAGGCAATCTATCAACTATTCAAGGTTCTTTTAGGACTGGAAACCATGTACTCACGGCATTGGTAAATGCGTATATGTCCAAAAATCAACAATTGCAAGATTCTATTTCTCCACCCCTCTCGTTATCTGACGGATCAACGGTGGATGAAACTCGCAACCTGACTATGGGAGCATTCTCTTGAATAATCCGGCTTCATAGAACGTCCAGGCATCAAGGCACAAATTTCTGTCTTAATTTTCGCAGCATAGTAAGAATTGCCATTCTTGTCGACACCAACGTCAAGAAAGGCTGTATATCCAGGTGAGTAATGAACAGCCTGAAGGAGCTGATTGTACTCAGCTATCTCAAACAAATAGCTGCCGCACGTTGGTAATGGGTGGCAGAATTAACAGGGAGTGGCAATGGTTTTGAGGCTGCATTCCGAATCAAAACCCCGACAATTTCAAATCATCGTTTGACATTTGTCACTCGGACTCACTAACCCTCACATATAATGTCTCGAATATGCTCTCACTCTCGAGCGAAACTAGATGGGAATACCTACGACCTCGAAACCCCCTTTCCAATCCTGCTAAGTCCGAGTCCCCTTTATCAGTATCTGGTGCCCTCAAATGTCGGTCCTTCCACCAAACAATTGGTGATTCCATTACGTATCTCTCTCCGAAGTGTTTCTCGTAGTCCGATATAGAAACAGAGAAAGAAGCTATACATATCGTTATTGGACTCCTAGAATGAGCGGTACGTTTATCCTGCTCTCCATATGAAAGGACGCTCAAACCCTAATCTGTAGCCGCATCCGCACGTTTCCTTCAAGACAAGTTTTTCGAAACTGGTGGTGATAGCTTCTAGCCAGTAGGGTGGTGGCGCTACCCAGGATTATTTATCAGTGTACCGTCTCCCCATGATAATGTCCTTCCGCAATCCTACTGAAGTATAGGGGTCGAAAGGTCGAAATGCACGTGCATACTATGTATCTCTTGTATCACCACCTCGATTCTCACAGTTGTCTAGCTTGGCCTACCAATATTCCCAAGCTGTCCAGGCGAGTACAAGGTCATTCTGGTGTCAAGACCGATATATTATGTTAGGTTATATTGTGCTCATATTGCCCTGGTTTGCTAGTCACACACGAATACTCAAATTCAAAGGTAGTACTAATTGTTCCCCTCGATGTGGATCGTATCCTTTTTTCACTTGCGATGGGGCAACACCTCGAGAAATCAAACAAAATAATTTCTTTTAATTGAGCCTTTGGATAGTTCCTTGCTCTCGTTACTACTGTGCCCTAGGCCGGGGGATGGTGCTCCCGATAACAGCTTTCGTCTTATGATAGCGGAGGTATCCGTGTATACCGAGTCTATTGAAATGTGAGTAGGATATGGAGGTTCGTGCGCCGACTACAATGGTAAATCCGTCCAATTGACCAACTAGTAAGGATCGCAAAACGAATTAGGTCCCATCTCAGGAAAACGAAGATACGATATATTATATTCGTATTCCTTTTCAGAAGATTGAACAGAAAGACGGAACGGTTGAAGTAGTCTATACGGTATACTCATATGTTTCAGATACGATATACGGTGTAATCGATTGGGGTCTATCAATAATTATTACGCGGAAACCCTCTCCCAAGTGTCAATTTGCTGTCTGTACGAAACATGATAAGTCTTAGGACTGCAGACTTCTTGCACAGTCCATCTATGGCATGAACTTCAAGCGGATTGAATATGGAAGATGTATCGTGAATCACTGATAAAATATTGGGGAGTCTGAGCATCTAAATAGCCAAAAATAAGCTTGCATCTACGTTATGAAGAGAGCCTTGCCTTGAATTTTCGATCTTTGGCTTAGACACCAAATGGACAATTGAGCAGGAGGAGTGTATTATACTGGCACAGTCCCAGCATGGAACAGCCGGTTTACTGTAGACAAATGTACCAACAAGAGTATATACTGCTGTCTGCAGAACACACATACTTACGTATATTCGGGGCGATGATCCGATACGATGGTAATGAGAGACTCGGCCGCATGAGCAGGATCCTACGGATAATTAAGGACAATTGCGATGCCTTTGTCAAGCTCAAAAGCTTTTCCCTCTCTTCCAAGATTTCTCAAGCTCTTTAGGCTGTAGATCTGGTTCGTGTTTTCCAACTGCCGATTTTGACCTTCTATCATGTCGACTGAACAAAACTGCAATGCATAGTCGGCTTGTTAGAATTGGGGAATGAGCCTTGCTGATGAGCAACTTCAAGGATTTCTTAGGGAGGAGTATATTATACTGACACAGTCCGGATCCCAGTCCGGAACAGAAGTCTTATTTTTTTTTAATTGTTTCACGACCTGTGTCGATAGCCTGTACCGAGGCAGCATCGCGGTGTATATGCCGCTGAGGTGTTGAAGATGCATTGTTCCAGTTAAAATAGGGGTATGAAGGAGCCTAGGGGTCGTAGAACTCTTGCATATAATACGCATTGAGAGTCGTGGC
>JABAKA010000013.1:0-20706 GCA_018857285.1 Termitomyces sp. Mi166#008
AAAAAAAAAAAAAAAAAAAAAAAAAAAAAAAACAAGAAAAATTTGAAATAAATAACTATTTGCAATTAGAACCTTTTGAGGCTTATTAGCATACTACTGAAGTCTTGGTCTTTCCATGGAGGTGGGCTGCAGTTAGGTAGAACTCATCCCACAAGTATGGAGGACACTTTGCAGTTATCCTCATTGCATGTGCCTTTTCCTCAAGCATCCAATGCATATGCTCCACTCATCCGATGTGTGCTGAGGTATAGGGGGCTTCAACTTCCAGTATTATTTCTTTTTGTTTGTACCAGTCCTTATGGACTACCCCATTGAATTTGCTATCTTGACCAGTCCAGAGTATTTTTAGGTGAAGTCCAGTCTCATTTTTGCATGCTAAGATCCAAGCCTTTAGCTCATTGAACCCATCATCCTTTGTTTTTAGTGGGATCAACCATGGTTTATTCATATAGTCATCAACCAATATTCATAACATAATTGTTCTCAGTGCATGATGTGACCACTGCCTTTCCTGTCAAGTCCACCCAGACCTTCTCAAGTTTTCTTATCACCTGATGCCTCTCCCCCTCCTCCCTCTTCTTTGGTACCGGCACCCTTGCCTGCTTGCCAAGAATACAGTGGTCACACTTAGAAGGTTTGGAGGAGAAGAAAGTGGGCATACCTTGAATCAGGCCTTTTTGTGCCATTTGAATTATGGACTGATAGTTGGCATGGCTGAGCCTGAGGTACCATGATTTGAGGTTAGGTGGGGTGTGGACTGTGAATGTGTAGTCCCTGCAGAGATCAAGTGTGTAGAGATCCCGTTTCAGGAGAAGTGCCAGTGGCCAAGACTTTTCCATTGCTCTTCTTGGTTAGTGTTGCTCCCACATCATCAAATGTGGTAGAAATCCCCATTTTTCATGTCAATTTGCTAATTAACAGCAGTTGCACTGTGGACTTTGGTATGTGTAACATGTTTTTGAGTTCCAGGTAAGTTTCCCCTGAGATGTAAAGGTGTATAGTGCTAACACCTGTTGCTGCAATAGAAGATCTGCCTACACCACAGATGGGTTTTTCAGTGATTGGGTTAATGGTCACGAAGTCTGTGGCATTGGGGGAAATGTGTACTGTGGCACCAGAGTTCAAGAAGAATAGTTCAGTTGACTTATCCTTGCATGACAAGGCCAAGTTTTGGTTGGGTTCATGCTTGATGTATTCATGCCAGTCTATGCTCACCTTTGGCTCCTTCTCAAGCATGATCCACGTGTCAAATTCCAGTTCCTCAATGTTGGCCAGTGAGTCACTCGATGGTATCATGTCTGAGGCTAATCCCACAAACTCAGGCTTTGATGAAGGATTCCCTTTTGTCGCTTGTGCTGCCAAGTATGCTGCAATTGTATCTGGGTCTCCTTCTATGGTGAAGGCACTGCCACTAAACAGCATAAACATAACTTTTGAGGTCTTCTTCCTATCTTTTCCTTTCTTTAGATTTTCATAGTGGGCTAGACAGGCCCTCTTCAATTCCTCAATGGTTTTGCCCTCCATGATGCCTCCTTCAAGGATACACCAAGGTGCAGTGTGTCCAGTGTACATTTGCACAGATCTTTTACGAGCCTTGTACATTGTGCATGTCAGATTACTTCTTCTGAATGGTTTTGCCATAAGTGCAGTGGGTGTTTCATCTGCATCTGCCAGTGTAGACTTGTCAGCATTGAGTAATGTCTGCTCCCCTTCCAGGAACTGTCTGATCTTATTTGGACCATATTTTGTGATACTCTCTGCCTGGCCCAAGTCACAAGAGATAATGGATCAAATGTGCAAGAATAACTTGTTAGACAGCACAGATAACACTGCAATGGACTTCAGTAAGTCCTTCGTTACTTCGCCAGCATCAAAAGCATGGTCAATCTTCTCAAAGATTGCATCAACTGTCTTTGTGAGTGGCTTGGACAGGGAGCATTTGGTAGTGAGCACCTCCTGCAAAAGTCGGACTTGCTTTACTGGGACAGCCCCTCCCATGATGTTCCTTTAAGTACTTCCATAATGTGACAGGGTCTCTTCATCCATGCACAGCTTCTGCTCCAATGGTGATATGGCGCATTTTATGAACAAACATGCCAAGCATTTGTTGGATGCCCATGCACAATGGGTGCATGGCTCATAGATGGTGTGCGGGGCAGGAGGGGGGTCAAAGATGTAGTCCCATAGCTGTACCATAGGAAGCTCAAGCTTCATAGCATATGCCCAGTCCACATATTTCCTGTCGTCCTTGTCCAGTACATGTCCAGACCAGGCTGATGTGATTTTGCCAACAGGGATGATGGTCAGGTTGCTTGAATTATCAACCTGCTTCATTTCAGCTATTTTAGTGGCAGTTAAGGGTACAGGGGTCTCAGGGCTCTCAGTAGTTGGCACCATAGTGTGTATTCCTAGATGCAGATAAGAGTAACAGGGCACGCAACGCATCGCTCACGTAGGTCAGATCAAATCAGGTCATCGGCCCAGCACAGATAGGTGAGCAGTCTTCGCTCGCAAGTTTCAGGATTTAGGATCTGCACTTCAATGGTCAAAACAGCAACAACCCATAACCTGTTAAGAAGTGTAATCCTGATCACACACTGACAGATACAAAGTAAGTCTAAATCCTCAGTCTCTGTATAATCAACTCTGTTCCACATACCTGACAGATACAAAGTAAGTCTAAATCTATGGTATGCATAAGTATTATGTCTGAAACATGTAGAATAAGTTAGTCTACTCACCCTCAGTCTCTGTATAATCAACTGAGGGTGTTACAAGTCTGTCCAACATATATATATGATTTCTTGCCATTGTCCATTGTCTTCCTTGACCCTGGGTGGCCCAGCCACTGTCCTTCATTCTTTAGTCCCCGTTGTTGGCCCGACCACTGTCCTTCATTCTTGAGTCCCCGTCGTCTGCGCTCACGGTGCCCCTACGCGTCGGATCGCAACAATAAATACATTCTTTTGTTTTTGGACCAGACAGGATGAGGCCAGATGAGGCCAGATATATACAAATATATACAGATACACGTACAGATACACGTCCAGATGCAAACCGATGAGACCCTACAGCGCCGGTAAGAAAATCTGGGAAATGGGTAAATTACAGGTTTTTTCGGATTCTGATTTACCTGATTTAACCCGATAGACCCCCGACCAGGCCAGATCAGGCCAGAGACAGTTCTCATGGGCCTCAGATCTGGTTCCGAGAGACGGCTCAAGCGGGAGTCCGGACCGTCACGGGACTGCGTGACCACCCATTTCTGCTTGACATGCGTTTTGATCGTCTATATTTTATCCCTTAAGCCATGAACCTAACGAGCAGGTGCTTTCGCAATTATGTAACAGTGCCTGCTACGAACTTCATGCACTTGGGGCTCCTTTCTTTTTGTTCGACGGCTTATGTCTTGCTTCTGCTTCTTGACTGCCTGTTGATTGCCTGTTATTACCAACTTGTAACTCCAGCCCGTTCACGATGCCTGCATGAAGAAGTATTCATGACTGACCACCTCAATGATTCAGCTAGCTTTCTCTAAGAAATGAACATCGCGACTGTCTCTCCAGGTCGGGCCTCGGCAGCGAATTCGAAGGGTGGTTGGACGCTCTTCTATATTCAGAGCACATGTTCTTCAGCTTTCGATCATTCACTTTGACTATACCAGAAATATCGTTCTATGAAGCACGCATCCTGGTGACGTATCCAAAATAGCTCGGAGATTCTGTTTTTCGCTTGCCGAAATATATCCACGATGCTATGTGACCAGCTTCAGAACTCGACATTTCTCCTGTACATACATATATGGTCACTGCATAGATGTCGCACGGGCAGGACATACATAAGACCATCGTGGTTCGACCTGAAACCCTCGTACCCACGATGATTGCAAATCCTCTAATCTTCCTTACCTTCGTATCTGTCACGGTCGTTTTCGGACAGTCTATGACATCTACGAACTTAGCTAGGAGTGCTCCGACGACCCCCCCTTCGATGCTCACTGGAAGACTTCCAGCACTTGGGTACGAAAATTTCCGTTGAAAACTTAGTATGACACTTGACTCTCTGATACAACAGATGGAACTCTTGGAACGCATACCGAGGAGGTACTACAAGTGTTACTCGTCTTTTAAGAACATTACTGACACAATTTACTTTCAAGATATAAACGAGGTTAAGATTTTAGCTGCCGCCAGCCAGATAGTTTCGCTTGGTCTCAAGGATGTCGGTTATGAATATGTTAACATCGATGTAAGTAGTACTCGTATTTAATGTCTGTCACGCTCATGCTTCTTAGGATTGCTGGGCAAGCATGACTCGTGACTCTACCACCGGGAGAATGGTACCCGATCCGAATAAGTTTCCCAATGGCATCGCTTCTCTTGCCACTAAAATCCACGCAGTTGGTCTCAAGATCGGAATTTACAGGTATGACTCGCAGTTTCGCGGTGTTCAACAGATCTGATACGCGGTGTCTCTCAGTGATGCTGGAACAGCAACCTGCGCCGGATATCCTGGTTCCCTTGGCACAGAAGCCCTTGATGCTGCAACCTTTAATGATTGGGGCATCGATTATCTGAAATATGGTATCTTCCTGACGTGCCTTATGTTCCTCTATTGATTGGTACCAGACAATTGCAATGTCCCTGCGAATTGGACTGATGTCTACGTGAGTGCCTTGCTTTTCTAAGGATGCCTATGAAAGTATTGATAAGCCCGAAGCCGCCTGAAGGAAACTATTAGTGGGTACAGCCCGTATTTCGCTCTATTGGAAATCTTACGAGAGTCCAGTAATTCCAATACTGCCATTCGGTACAGGCAGATGGGGTCGGTCTTTTTGCCTCGTCCCTTTGTATGATTAAACCAAGCTTGTGGCGTTCACAGCGCAGCATTGGCTGTTCAGCCGCGCCCAATACAGTTCGAGATCTGCGATTGGGGGACGGCAAATGTTTGGGAATGGGGCGCCAAAGTGGTATGCCAGCCCACTCTAGTCCAGTTGTTCTGTATACTCTGACTGACGGCAACACAAACTGAATAGGGTCACTCATGGAGAATGTCTGGTGATTCAAGGTTAGAGACAATTTCTCACAATATCTTCTAGCCTCTGCTCATTAGTATTCATTCAAGCCCGACATGGTCGTATATCACATCTATTATCACGACCAATGTCGCTCACATATCGACTACAACATTCTATGCGCACAATGATATGGATATGATGGAGATTGGTACATAAAATTCTTCCACTGCTCGCAATTTGTTCCAACCGTGAATCAGGTAATGGTGCATTGACAATTCAAGAACAACGAACTCATTTCGCTGCTTGGGCTTTCCTCAAAAGTCCTATATTGCTGTAAGCCTATTCACCTTTTGCTTACTTCTCGTTACTGAATTAATGATCTGCAGTGGAACCGATGTCAGTTACTTATACCTCGTTCAGCGTGTTTGCCTTTACTAAGCCGATGATCAGCTGAGCTTGCTCAATAGCACTCAATTAGCTATTATCAAAAATACTGAACTGATTGCATTCCACCAAGACACGGCTATCGGAACCGCGGCGACTCCTTTCGTGGCAACTGCGAATTCACCCACAACCTCGCCTCCGGAATACTATTCTGGTGCATCTTCCAAAGGAATTCATGTCTTCATAATCAACACTTCATCCAGCACTACTACTAAGACGTTCACATTATCCAATGTGCCAGGTGTCGGGACAAGCGGGACATGGAAACTTCACGACATGTGGACCGGCGTTGATTTATCTGGCACCTATGCCGCAACCGCTGAATTCTCAGTCAACGTAGCAGCCCATGATACAGTGGCCTATCTCTTGACAGAGGCGAGCTGAATTATGCCAATCTAAGTAGGATACCGTTGTCTCTTTGAGAATCAGTAATGATCCAAACAATTGTATACAACGCGTAAGTACGCGACGGATTGCATGCTCATGAGCGCTCAAGTGTGACTGTCAACCTCTCATACTTATTTTCGACTTGTCAGTTCTTCCAAAGTTGTCCAACGTTCAACGTGAACATTCATCTCGCATTGCTTTCTTGGTGATCATGCCGACAACGATGTACCTCACATTGGATGCTAGCGCTCTGAAGCGTAATTCTTAACTTTGAAAGTTTTTGATGATGTCTACTTATTTGAGCAGCTTTTACCAAGGCTCTTACATGTCTATCAAAATACGGTGACGAACTTTCTTTGTACGCAACGCCAGACTCGCTGTCTCTCTCTGCCACAAATTCCTCCAAGTCAGCTTATTGCCGCTTCAAGTACGAGAAACTCTTCTTTTCCAGATACGGCCTGAACGCTCGGACGGGTGAGGATGGCGCAAATGAGTTCGAGCGGACCATGAGTATAACTGGGCAGCTGTTGACAAAGGTGGTTGATGTGACTATCTGAATATCTGTACTCATAGTTTATCAGTCACTGCTATCGATTCTGAAGCACCGGACTGTTGAAAAGACCGTCGAGCGCTGTGAAATGTCAATTGTCGATGGCCAATCCCAAGTAGAAAATAGAATACTCGAAGACGACGAGGATGAATTTGAAACGAGATTGATTGTACGGCTCCATTGTCAACATGGTTTGTCTGTTTTATTGGACTATTCTCAGGTGAACAAGAAAATTAAGAATAACCAGGTGTAATTAAAACGCATCGATTAATTCTTCTTACTCCTGCATCACTCATGGCCCCGGGCATCCTTGATGCAATAAACGAGTCCAATCTGACCATAGGTCCAAAAACTCTGAAAGACATGATTGAACATTTCCCTTTGGCTCGAGGTGTTAAATCGGACCCTCAGCTCATCTGGAGCTTTGGGGATGCTGAAGTAGAGCTCCGAAGTCTGGAGTCATCCATTGACACTAAAGGTGCGAGAAACCCCCTGCTCGTCGCTAGTTAACTGATGAGTTGCTTAGGTAGAGCTCAACTTGCGACTGAACTTACCATCAGTGCTGAAGAGTTCGACGTGTACAATATCTTTGCACCAACAACCATTGCATTTCATCTGCGCGAATTCAATGTATGTTACGAGTTTGAGAAGCGTATCTTCCCGTTTACCGGTCTCTGCAGGCGACGATCGCGTATGCAGATTCAATGTCGTTAGCTATTGACCTTCGCTTCACCGACCCTGCAGCTCCACTCTTCATGGATATTGAAGGTGATAGTTCAGAAGGTCTTTTTGTCATTTCCACTAGTCAGGTCCACGGCGCAGTCACAGGGACACCCAGCCAACATTATGTTCCCCCAAACGCGAAGAAACGCGAGCGTGAAGAAACCCCTTTGGACCTGAAAAGTAAGAAACCGATGAAGGCAGTACATCCCGTCGATCCGCGTGCACTCTCAGTACCTCCATCTGTTAGTCGCTCGGCTAGCCACGCATCACCAACGTCCCAAGTTACTACCACTAATCCACCACCACAAGGTAGTGACACGCAACCCTTTGCCCAATCGGAGGTGCCTGGGGAACTATTGTTTCTTCCATCATCGTTCCAGCTTTCGGACGCCGATAAGGAAATCCTTCGCGCCACAGGATTGGGGATCGAGACTATGGATGCCAACGAGTTGGCGGAGTTATTGGATGGCGAGGGTGAGGAGGTCGCGTTCGACTTCGCCTCGCAAGATCCAAATTATCACAACTTTTTGGAGCGGCCAGGAAACAATGATGACGGGCAGCGACCAGAGAGTTTTGAGCTGGAGTGTGATGCTGCCGAAATGCCTCCAACCCAAAACTCGGAGGATGCAAAGGTGAATGTGATTAGATTTACCCATGGGTTTGACATGACTAACGTTTTCCTCAAAGACGTTCCAAGCTCTCTTTGATGATTAGACGTTAATTATAAGGGCTGTATCGTAAATCAGATCACATCGTAGGCTCGTTACCAGCCTGTCCACGTTCGCTCAGCCAGAAAGCAAGTAGGGAGGCTGGTAACGAGACTAATCACATCGAATGTTCAAAAGTTTTACCGCACGTTATATACATGTGTTTCTTAGAAGAGAGTATTCACGCAATGAAAAGTGTTTCCCCTTTGTCAGGACAATCGGTACCAAGTTCTCGGATGTCAGAACTTGTTCGTACTTCCGGAGGAGGGATTGTATTTTATGCTACTCCATCATTTCGGATGTAATGCATGAACTTTTATCGATTCGAATATCATGGACTACAACAAGGTATCGTACAATAAAGACGCATCTCTCAAACATGAGCTACTTTGGAATGCAAGCCTTGCACCAACTTGATCTAGACAGGACACGCGTAAGTATGATTCAGAACAGAAGAGATTGAGCACTCGTACCTCGGCACCGCTGAGGGTTCGAATTTCTCCGGGTACTGAAACGTTTCCAGTCAAGGTACCCACACCAACCTCGATAGCCCTTCCAATGGCCCCTTTGGTAGGCATCCAATATCTGATCTCGTCAGGTAACACTTCGATCACGGAAATACGCGGGTCTGTTTCATCGCCTTTGTGGACGCCATCCTTGAGATCGCCAAAATAGGCCGACACACTAGACAACGACGTTAGACGAATAAGCTACCGGTGATAATATCTGAATCACGCACTATGAAGACCAATATTTCTTGATGATATCTCTATCTTTTGATATCCTCGCCCTTCCGGAGAAGCTAGACAACCTTAGAAAAAATTTTCAGATATGGGACCAGCAGACTCACGATGCCCAAGCCGTTGTATCACTATTGAGGAACGAGACATTCACATGCGCGTCATTCTCGATTTCGTCAAACTTGTGCGACACGTTGTTAGCCAAAAACACAAGATTCAACTGAGTGTCGCTATATGCTGAATACAAAGTAAGAGATAAAAGGAGAGAGAGTTGTGTAACGGCATACGAGAAGCCGGGATCATCGCTCGCGAGTGAAGGCTGCCACTGGCAGACCGCGTCGTGAGCATGCCGACTTTGGCACTTTTGATGATCTCATGAAGGCCTAGTAGGGGATCAGTCGAAAAAGCAATCCAAAGGTAGCGATTTAGAACCTTGTATTTTCTCCTGAGAAGTATGGATGTTCTTCTCGGCGTTGGCGGTGTATGGATCAAGTTCTCCTGAGGACATGATGGGATTGGAGTGGAAAACGAAAGCGGCTAGAGAGGTTCTTAAAGAAGTTTGTAGAGGTGACGTCACCATATATCAGGATCCCGAACGTGGCGCATTCATCGTCATTAATGAAGAGTGTCAATAATATGTAGAACAAATGAGATATATACAAGGTATGCACATCTACTGCAATCCGGGAATCGATGAGGAGGTGGATGTCGGCGGTGTCATTGCCTGTGGTACTGTAGCATGTACATCGATTAGCATAGTCAATATAGGGGACAGATATACTCACGGGGTGCTAATTGTGGCCGCTGCCCTTCGCTGAACACCCGAGAAAGAAGAACCCCAACACCCTCAAAGACACCGAGAAGTATACCACAGGCAATTGCTGACCCCAACGCAGATTTCGGCCCACCTGCGCACAGAAAAAGTATCAGAACAATGACACGAGACTGCTCCAAGACAGCTCCAAGGCACCCACTTCTTGCCGCAAGACAACCACCCGTCATGAACCCTGAGATAATGGCATTCCAGGCATCCTCCTTTTGTCGCCAGCCTTTCACGGCACAGTCGAATGTTGAGAACATACCACCCCATACTCCAAAGTTTCCGCCGGTTACAGGCGCTCGGGCTTTTATGGATGAAACTGCGCCAACAAGGCGCTCTCCCTGCACCAAGGGTTATTACCGGCACAAACATCTAATACAACACATGTACTTACCCTCGGAGAGTTTCTAGCACCCTTGATACCATACCAAATACCACCTCCAACAGCACCCATAGAAAATGCTCCACCAAAGTCACTAAGAATGACCCATGGGCTGGAAAGAAAAGATCGGAGATTGAACGCAAAGAAGGAAAGAAAGAGCCCACCATGGATCTCTTGTGTGGTCTGCGTGAGCCATAGGGAATAGTCCAGGGAAAGAAAGAGAGAAAAGGTAGGGGATAAGAAGACGGTTTTAGCGAGACTGGAGAAAGGACAGCTTGCGAAACTTTTTTGCAACACGTGCTGAGCGATCGATCATGTGATTGGAGACGCGTTGAAATTAGCGATTGTTGAAACGTTTCTTTGTTTAGTGACCAACATGGCTACGACACCCGCGTCTGCCGCTCGTAGACTCAAGCAACACGTCTACGTCAATGTTCCCCCATCTCCTTATCCGATTGCTCTATCTTCCTCTCAGAAACCGAGTACCATGCCCCGACTAACCAGCCTTGCTCTCAAGGAGAACACGCCATTCCGGCCCTTCAACGGTGACCCTCCGCGTTCCGTCACTGATACCCCCGCATTGAAGCGAAAGGCTTCGGAAATTGAGCTGTTGCTAGCGAAAGCTGCTAATGTCAAGAAACAAAAACTTGCTGAAGAGCCTGCAGCAGATGCAACTCAGCATCGGGCCAGCGCGGCTGCGAATGCTTGTCCTGAGTTCCCTAATGGTTTTTTTTATTGTCATCAGTGCTCCAGAAAGCGTGATGTTGTCGGTATGTCAACTTCGCCCTCCATGACTGTCGCCTTATTGATTATGCTTCCAGCCTCGGTTCACTGTACTTCGGCTAAAACTGTTAAAGGCATCGAGAAACTATGCAGTGTTAAAATATGCGACCTATGCTTGAAGAAGCGTTATGGAGAGGATCCTGATAAAATCAAAGCTGTTGGTAAAAACGGAGTCTACACCTTCAAGTACGTTGCGACCGGGTCGCTCAAAATAACTCAAGGGTGTTACTTAAATATTGGTTGCGTATGTAGGTGTCCAAGATGCCGGGATATATGCACCTGTTGGAAATGCAGAAAATCTAAAGGTCTTATTTTTGCTGGGTAAGCCCAAGCACTCATATGACCACTCGCTGACTCAGTTATATTCGTCATTTTCCTAGAAAACCATCTGCGAGTAATTCAGAGCAACCCTTGAATGTCTCAGGTCCTTCCAAACCCACGAAAAAAAGTACAGTTGAAGTTCTTATCACCACAACGCCCTCGAAGGGCCTGTATTCCGAAATCCCCGGCTCTGTAGTCGAAGCAACAATGTCTAAAACCACGAAGCCCGAACCTGCTGCAGTCAAGAGGTCTACAGAAACAAAAGCTGAGGCGAAATCCAAGCAACAAACGCTGCGACAGATGTTACCTCAGTCGTTGCCCAAGCTGAAGTGGACTGAAGTACCCACAATTTTGGATCTGAATGATGCCAAGTCTCGCCTTCAAATCAGGGAATTCATTCTTCGATTTGCATCCGTCATGGAGCCGTCCATACCTCGTGCCCAGCTCGTTGAACTGGACGATATCGGATGCGGCTCAGATGACGACGAAATGGCACCATGGGTTAGCGATGCCTGTGTTAGATCAATGCTTCTTGGCCTCCTGGGGATGCTGGCCACTTTAGAGGGAGAAATCCGTAAAGTTTGTGTTACTGTCAATCTTCTTCGTGCTATACATTAACATTTCCTATTTTTTCCAGCATATCAAATCTTCCATTTGCGACATACGCGCTACAGGGAACAACTTGAATAAGATTTGGCCCATCCTTGCTAGGCTGCAGGACGTCATTGACGATAAAACACGACTGTCGATTCCGGATCCTCTGCCTCTCCCTGCTTCCGTCGTAGTCTACAATACTCGCACGACACGTAGAGCACCGGAGTCGAGTAGTGGCGCAAATATAGCCATTGGACATACAGCACAGATGATTCCTGTTCTTGAGGCTCTCATCGAGGCAGCGCTAGAGACTCCCATTATCCACGAAGAGCTTGATAATGGCTTCAAAGAAGCGAAGGAGGTGATACGCGAAGTCCAGAAGGCTATTAAAGAAGAGAACGAACGGTGGGATGCTGAACGCAAGTCACTCGAGTCTCCGAAAGAGACATCTGAGGAGATGATCAAGCCTATGAATATGATACAAGTACGAATGTCACTCAATGTTCTATTCTCGTGGACTGACATTTAAGTCAATAGCAGATCAAAATCAAGCGGGGGCTCCACAAGATGCGCATTCGGGATCTCGAGAACGCCTTGAGACTCGTCACACCTGGATTTGCGCCGCGTTTTATACCTATGGGTACTGATAGGGCAGGACGTGTGTACTGGGCATCTTCCCCAGGTGTCGTCGAGCGAAAAGTTGCTCTAGACTTCATCACATCAGCCACAGTTAGTAAAAAAGGGAGAACGCGGGTTGTGGATGACGGTGCGCCTACGAAGTGGTCTTGGTTCGTGGCAGTTTGGGGTAGGAAAACGTCTGTTGCAAGAAATGATGTCCAGGTGGTGGAAGATGACGACGACGAACGATGGTGGGCCTTTACAGATCCAGTCGAAATTCGAAAGGTAGCGGACTGGATTAGAATTGATGCTGGAATCGATCCCAATGGAGAAGCAGATGCCAACAAACCCCTTGCTTCGTTGGTTAAGAGGTTAAACGAGTATGCTCAGCTGCTAGACTGGAGGCTTAAAGAGGACAAGTATGCAAGTGCAGTTGCCTGAGGCGACTCCACGATATATGATCATCCTACACATTTTGCGGAGCGGCTTTACATTCACGTATACCCTGTAGAAAACTGTACACTAGTATTGTACATGCTCTTGACCCCATTTTCACTACGTCGTACAGTTGATCAATCAGAGTTGAATTGCTTTCGAGCTTGTTTAGGACTATCGAGTTGAAAGTGCCGCATCATCATTGATTGTAAGTCTTCCACAGTCATCGGGCGCTCGATACAAAGCCCGAGTTTGTTCGCAAGACGCGTCGCCAAAACGTGCTTGCACTATATTACGATTCATGTCTACTGGCGTTGGTTGCCTCAAGAGTACTTACCATCATGTGTGATCCAGACGAAAGTACGGCATAAGAAAAAGCGGGACAAGAGCAGTAGAATGGTGTCGGGGACACTTTCATGTCGAGGAAGACCGTGTAGATATCGGTAGAGCCAAGAACTTCGTATCGCGGATAGGTGAATGGATTCGAGTGTTTTATGACTGTCAACTATATTCAGGCAATTTTCTAGGCAGAAAAGATAAAAGGTACAACTATTCTCGCGATCTAAGAGGTTGAAAGCTCCCGTTACAACTGTTTCCGAAACCACAGCATGCAGCTTAAGGATGTCCTGGTCAGACACTGTGATACGAAGCTAATTAAATCATCGAAGCAGGTTGAGATAGCTCATCTACATTTCCCATCGTTGATGGATTCTATCACTGCATCTGCGATTCGTTGACGTTCGGTGGAGGGCATGAAAAGTCTTCCGCTATTGTGATGTGGCTGTGTAGAGATATAGGAGTTCTTCTGACTTCAAGTTTTTAAACAGCGTCCATGCTTCAATATCTGCTCGTTTTTGCTGACGTTCACCATGAGTTTCGTATTCCCGAAATGCACTCCATTGCGGAACTCCATAGTTTCTCTTTGGCATTACCCGAAAGTCCAGAAGACAGAGATCCAACGAGGCCATACATGGTTGTGGGCCTGGGACATGAGGAACATGCCTTGATCCTTGCCAGGAGGTGTATTCTTGTCAAGTAAGTGATGTTACATGATCTGATATACTGTGGTTATCTCATATCGCGCGTAGATCCGTGTACGAGTTCTATGGCCAGGGATCTACTTACGATGAACTCCATGTATCTACCCGGATAAACGAGACAAAATGGGCGCGTTATATTCCTGAAACATCGTTTAGGTTTATCGTCACGGCACACAACCATAAAATACCACAATCTAGGCAACGTGCTGTGATCGAGAGCTTCGCCTACATGAACCTTCTCGGCAAGATCGAAATGAAGAACCCACAAATTGTGCTTGGATGCTTTGAAGAATGTGTGCAATTATACAATGTCCTTGATTCTGTGAACCTATGATGACTCGCTCTACGCAGACACTAATCGTAACGGCCTTGTCAGGAGCAAACACGAAGGCGACGGTCATTTCAGACAGGTTTATTTCGGCAGGTTGGTATGTCTGATGGATTTGCCACCTCTATGAACAAGTGTATTAAGGAACTCCATAGCTAGAAGAGGGATCAGCGCGCCAGCTCGTAGGTAAATTTGATGTGAAGAAACGGGTATACTATGGGAATACGAGCATGGAGGCAGAAATTTCGTTACTAATGGCGAACCAGACCTTAGTGAGTAATGTTATCGCACATTACTCTGGTCTTCTCATAAAGGAATGTTGGTTTTTAGGCGGCTCCTGGGAAGTTAGTATATGATCCGTTCATGGGTACGGGAAGCATGGCATATGTGAGGATTCCGATACGTTTATTTTTTCTGTTTTCATTAGACTGGGCCAGACGACATCACACTTCGGTGCCCTTGTTTTTGGTTCTGACATAGACGGACGTCAAATGAGAGGTAAAGGTAAGAATTGACCTCAAGTTCATAACCGATTGACAACGATATCACCACACAGGTACTCCTCCTGGGGTAATACATGCAGCACGCCAATATGGAA
This sequence comes from Termitomyces sp. Mi166#008, assembly GCA_018857285.1. NCBI lineage: Eukaryota > Fungi > Basidiomycota > Agaricomycetes > Agaricales > Lyophyllaceae > Termitomyces > Termitomyces sp. Mi166#008. Next base: position 14,488 of record JABAKA010000013.1, read on the forward strand.
CAGAATCACGTATTCTGGATCTTTGCACTTTTGATGTGACACGAAACCCGTGGCGCTGTGGTAGTCTTTTCGATGCGATCGTGACTGACCCACCTTGTAAGGACTCCCTTCCAGGAAAAATGGATCTGAAGTTCTAAGCTACGTAGATGGTGTACGTGCGGGTGCAAAACGCCTCGGACGCAAGAAGGAACTGAGTGAAGAGAAGCTCAAACAGATGCTCGAACTCCGTAACTCACCCCGGACGTGAGTATTTTGAATATACCTGCTTTTAAATGTCGCTAGAATAGACATTATTAACCAGTCCTTCCAGTGACGATCAACCATATTTTCCCCCGACAAAACCGTACGAACTCTCTCACCTTGCTGTTGACTTGGTGCTCCTTGCAAGGCATCTACTGAAGCCAGGAGGTCGACTGGTCTTTTTTCTCCCAACAGTCACTGATGAATACGAGGAGCTTGATGTTCAGTCAATGCTTTGTGAAGGAATGGAGATTATTGCAAACTCCCTACAAGATTTTGGGTCATGGGGCCGAAGGGTAAGGAAACTTCACGATCTATGCATCTATTATCACTGACGCTGGAACTTACTGAAACTAGCTGGTTACCATACGTAAAACGACGAATCGTAAATATGAACGGCCGTCATTCGAGCAAGAGACCCCTGCAGGGATCACGCACATACCTGCGCATAAAGATTTCCGAGAAAAGTACTTCCAAGGTTTCAAGAAAGAAGACGAGACAGACGACGGAAATACATCCATAAAATACAAGTAACATAGATGGAAAGAATGTACAAATTATACAGGGAGGATCGCAACTTCCCGAGACCAAGGAAGGAAATAAGATGACGTGAGGTAGACAGCACCCCCTATATCGCTCACTAGGCATTCTGAAGCCCTTGTAGCTTCTCCTCATCGCGTTCTTTACGCACTTGCCTCCCATGCAAAAGTAATATGGAGGCCGCGCAAGTCATTATAACGGCACCATCAAAAATTAAGGCGCGGTGCATGTTGAGTGTAGGATTAGCATCAGGTGGGGCCCGAAGGGCTCCTTCGACTACATGGGATTTCAGAATGAGCTTGAAAATTTGAAGGTAGACCAGGACATACCAAGCACGAACACAACAGCTAATAGATTACAGCTAGGGACCATGAACAAGTCAGGATTTTAATAGGTTCGATCAATATGGGGATACACACGCAAACCACAATATTGCGGAACTCGCATTTGCGTTGCGTGTAAGCTCGCACCCGAGCTCAAGTCCAACAGGGAGCATCGTCACGGAACAAACTCCGATGATTGTCATGATAGCAAACAAGCCACCCAAATTGTGTGGTTTAACTGCCCAAATGAGCGATAGCCACGCGACACCAACGATAGGAACAAGAATTTTGGAAGTGAGCGCGAGGTGATGGGTAAACACCCTATCAAAGAGGGGTGCAGTGATGATTGCAGTGACGATGCCTGTGAGAAGAAGGCAAGCGCCGAGAAAACCACTTTGGTCCGATGTATAACCAACTGGTTCCTACTTAGAAATTCAGCGACGAAGTTATTCATTCACCTGTATGGAACCGAGTATTTTACCATAATCTGTGCCGTGAGGATTGCGAATGAATTGGCTCTGTTGGGTTTGCTGAGAATCAAACCATGAAAAAAGGGAGGGACTGAACTGACCCTCCAGCGAGTGAGCCAAAGACAAGGACGACAATTACAAAGTCAAGTCGTTCGCGGAGGGTCATATGAGCATCTTCGGACGTTTTTAGCCCCAGCATGGCGTAGACAAGACTCTTCAATGGTGGTGATGCTTTCGATCCGGCATAAGCTAAAGTTGACTGATGTCAGAACAATCCCTCCTTCTGAGCGAAACAGGATGACCTACTAGGCGGGGTAGGAGGTACTGAACCAACCAGGAAGATGAATGGGGTCACGGCAGTAGACAGTATACCAAGAACAAGAATCTTGAACGAATGACATTTAGCAATCGTTCATGTCCCACTGGGAAAAACATACAGATTGGCGGGTGTCACCGACAAGCGGGCTGATAAGCTGCCCCACGGCTCCACCAATTGGATTTGCTAGATTGTCGATGTGTTACAAAATGGACACTTAGGCAAGGAAGACATACAGATGGCAACAATCATAGTTGCAGTAGTTCGACCTTTCAAGTTAAACCAGGTCTCGGAGTACTTTGGCCCTACGACTTGATAGATAGGCTGCGCGATCGCGGCAAAGAGCTACATGGAGTAGCATAAGTTGTAGGATCCACACACTGATGGAACTGACCTGGCCGAGGATGACAAGGACATAAGAATGCCGCGTCGAGAGCGATTTGGCTGTTCCTGCATATCGAAGCCAAGCAGATATGAGCAGTGCAACAGCTGCGATATCGCACTTTCCATACGATGAGCCACACAACAAGTGTTCAACGACTTAAAAAGCACGCACGGAACGTCGGATGCCGTATCTGGAGACCAAGATAGGAACTCCTAGTGCCGTTGGGAGGTACACAAGGGCCACGATATTTCCTAGCCAATTTACCTCATCCAGCGTGAATCCAAATTCATCCACTACTGTGCAAGCTCGTCAATCGAATGAAAGTACGAGAGGCGTGTAGAGGAGTACCGTTGTTGGATATTGGGCCAAACCACGGCCAAGACATAGCAGTGATTACATTAAGCAGGACCTATGATTTCGTGAGTAGAACATATATAAGGTTTTATTTTAACGTAAACGCACAAGACCTATCAGACCAAGAAACCGGCGTCTGTACAGCCTGTACACGATAGGTTCTGTGCTAACAGGATTGTCTGCCGCATCGAGTGGCTCCTTCGTATCGTCCATTTGGGGAGTAGTGAGACTGGCATGTTCTCCGGGCCAATACGGCAGCCGAGAACACGGTGGGGTTGATCCGGTTGAACATTTGACGTGCAGCGTCCACAAGTTTTCGCGTCACGCTGCTTGTAAGTAGGCTATGATAACAATTACCGCTGATTGTTATAGCCCCATGATCTACACTTGGTCGAAGTAAGGTTGGAGAAGTCGTTGGGACCGCATCAATAGAACCTGTCGCGTGATGCCGATCATATTCGGTGCTCAACTCAGTCAACCACTACCATGAGCGAATACTGGGTTTCCAAAAAGAAGTATTTTTGCAAGTATTGTGATATCTACATCGCCGACGATGCACCCTCCCGTCAGCAACATGAAAACGGTCTGCGTCACAAGGGAAACCTTGATCGCTTTGTCCGCGGCCTCTATAAAGCAGGCGAAAAGCGCAAGAAGGACGAAAGTGAGGAGGAGCGTGAGCTGGCCCGGGTAGAACAGGTACGATGCTCCTTTGTTCACTTCTACAAGTCCGTTCTTATCTCTTGTTAGGCTGCTCAAGCTGCATACGCTCAAGACGTTGCTGCTGGTCGTGCACGGCCTGGCACCGGTCCCGCCGCTTCCACCTCTGCAGCCCCGAAGAAACTAGCACCGAAACCTTCCAATCCATACACAAATTACTCAACTGCTGCCTCACTTGGATATACTGACCCCGACGTTCAACGAGCGGCTGCTGAGGCCGAGCGTCGGCGTACTCAAGGTGTTGTAGGAGAATGGGAAGTTGTCAATACCATTACCCCGAGTCTTGTGGCTTCTTCAGACAACGAGGACGAAAGGCCGGATGTCAAATTTGCCGTGGAAGACGCAACGACTGCTGGTCTAAAACGCGGGGCAGAGGCGCCGGCGGATGGAGAGGATGTGCGCTCATTCAAGTTGCGGAAAAAGGGCTGGGGTCCAGGTCTGGGTGGAGGGTATGATCCTGACTCGATGCCGATAAAGCTGAAGAAGAAAGAAGAGACGCAAGAGGTGCCTGCTGAGGTTACATCCACTTCTGCCGTCGCCCCCGAAACAACCACAACGTCGAGTGGAGCTCCAAAATGGACCAAAGTGCAGTGGAAGAGGGCTGGAGAAACTGCTCCTGAGGTTTCTGAGGTTTCTACTTCCACAGACTCGCTGGGGGAGGCAGCACCTATCAAGTCCGACATCTCAGTTTTCACCTCTGCTTCGATAAAAGATGAAGTTAACGAGTCGGCTGTACCTTTATCAGCAACTGAAGAGGCGAAAACCACGCCAGTGAAGTTAGAAGAACCTGCTTCGGTATCTGGCATGTTCCGAAAACGCAAGATACCAGCAGGAGGGAATAAAGGACGACGGCCGTGATCCCATATTCCACAGGAATTACAAGGATATATACTTTCTCAGATTTGTCTTGGATCCAGGGTCAATGGTAAGGCACCTGCACTTCATTATTCAAGTGTATATGAGCCAGTAAGCATTTTTACGCTGATCTCGAACGATTCTGTAATTCTTATGGCACTTCAATGTTGACGCCAGCGATCAGTGTCTTGTCTCGTTCGCTCAGGAGATATCTATTGATAACAACAATGCCCGTACAGATTTAGAGAGAATTCCAAATTCTATACGTTCCGCCCATTCTAATATACACATAGCTGTCAAGAGAACTAGGCAGTAAGAACAAAGCAAGACATGTGTATTCTACATTCAAAGCGTAGTCCGAGAGAACAAAACAGCAAAGCAAAGATGTGGTTGTACAGATCTTATGACATAGGAAGACTCAGAATTAACACTCCGGTATTTTTTGGGTCTACGCCGCACGGAATACCATGCCTACATCTGACGTGTCAGGGTCTAGCTCTTGTACCCAGGACGAAACAAACGCACTTAGCCATGATTCTGGTGATTGCATCCTTCAGGATAGGCTTGCCGGCGGAGTGTAATCCTTTACCGACAATAACGCGAATGAACGGAGCTTGATTAGTGTACGCACGACGGAGTGCTTGTTCAGTTTGATGGACTGCCTCCGCCACGCGCAGACCATGCACGTCGACTTCGTGCGGGCGGCGTTTACGCAGATCATTGCGGGCTATCATGGGAGAAGTCGGTAGTGAATAAGTGTGGATTCTCGGTAAAGAGAAGAACTTGAATTAGATAGTAAATCAGGCGAACATCCAAGCCAGTCGAAAAATACAAAATCGCTTCAAATAAAACCGACATCAACCACTCACCCTTGAAGAACCGCTTGGCGGCCTTGTCATGTAACCTCCTTGCCAGATCCTCCTGTTCCTGCATTTGTTGCTTGAGAAATAGCACCTTTACCCCATGTATGTGTTTCAGTTCACTCTTCAGCCGTATATGCTCCGCTTCGGCAGCACGAGCTTCGTTCCTCAGCACTTCAGCTCGAGTATACATGATCGCAGCAGGGTGTGACGAGATCACGCTCGTCGCGTCCGTTTCTGTTTGTGTTTCTTCACCTGCATCTTCGATGCGGGTGCCGTCGGGGAATGAGTCATCATTGGTTTCACGTTGGACTTGTCTTTCGACTGTAAGGCTTGGGACGGGAGTGGGGTAGGTAGAGACGAGCTCTGGTCCTGCTTCGGATTCGAGCTTGAGCTCTTCGGGCCTGGAATTGAGAGCTGGCTCTGAGGCAGGATCAGGCTTCGGGGGAGCGACGGGTGTGGGAGAGTACTCAACGGCTGAGGGAACCGGCTGGGCCGCGACCGCTTCCATCGCAGTTGCAATAGCACTAGGACTCGGGACATATGCGTCCACAGAAGCCGAAGCCTGCTCGAAACTTGGAAGTAGGGAACGGTCTAGGACAAGCGGGGAAAGCTCAGGAGCAGGAGGTGTCGTAAGCCCGTCGTAGTCCGTGAGCACAAGTTCCCAACGCGCAGAGCCTGGAGGTGGCGGAGTCTGCAGCGGATCGCCGTCATCATCATCATCACTCATGTAGTGTTTCGTGCCTGGGTTTGGGACCGGCAGAGGCGGTGCTTCAGCGGGGGCTGAAGCCTTCACGGCCGGGGTCCCATGGGCGTATTGGATGGTCGAATTAAGCACGGGAAGGGGTGTTGTCACGGAGGGCGCGTATGAGGGGACGTGACTTGCTTTATAGGTGCCGGGAACGGCCCCGAGGATGGAATGTCGTGTTCCCTCTTCGCCGCTGGAGTGCTCCTCAATAGTAGAGAGGCGATCGACGACACGGGGTGGCGTGGCAAGGGGTACGTGTTTTGAAGTAGAAGTTCTGGTAAGGTTGTCAGAGTGAGCCAAGATGGATTCGGATTCCCCTTCAAGAAATACACTCGGGGGCGTAGGCGGACGGCTTGGGCGGATAGGAGAAGGTACAGCCAGAGGGGCCGGGACATAGTGACGGATGTGAGT